>CEMU01569459.1:0-16229 GCA_900068965.1 Calocybe gambosa
TTTCGACCTGGGCATGTCGGAGTTTGAACGTATCACCCTATTTGTGATGAGCTCAACGCTGTAACTTACAGCCGACCATGTCTAGCTTCGACAAGGTCATTAAATTAGCCTGCAAGCCAAAGTCAGCTCCTCCAAAATCAAAAGTAACCTTCCTTTCTGCTTAAATTTCATTATTCCACTGACAAATATTACCCAGTACCTCGATACTATCATCGCCGCTACCTGGTCCGAAGATGGCGCTGTACATGATGTCTGTAAGGCTCTCTCTCCTCGGTTTCGGGAACCAAATTCTGTGGTACGCCTTTCCTGTACTCTAGATACTGACATTTTAACCGAATTACACTATATCACAGGTCGTCTTCAAAGCTCTGATCGTGCTCCATACCATGATCCGTAATGGTGCAACAGACAATGTTCTCGGCTATCTCTCCTCTAACGAGGTCTTGAGGCTGCGCAATGTCTCAGCGGGATCTTGGGACGGTCTGTTACTCTTTGTTCATTAGTAGCAACTAAATCTCACTGGTTGTTTAGGTTACTCTGCTCCGGAAAATCTCCAAAACTATGCTGCCTACCTGGACTCACGAATACGTGCATACCGTGATCTCAAGCATGACGCAGTCCGTGTTCAAGCAGAATCCAATCGTGACATGCGCAATTCTCATTCCATCGAAGAAGACAATCATCGTTCACGTAGGGGAGGGGGTGCTCCCCCTCCGCCATCTTCAGCAGGTCCAGCGAGGAGTAAAACTATCATGGGAAGGAAGTTGCGCGTGATGACCGTGGAGAAAGGCTTGCTGCGAGAAACTAGGGCCGTTCATCGAATGATTGATGCTCTTGTCGAGTGCAGGGTGCGGCTCACACCTCCTCTATAAGATTCGTCCTATTTGACATATCTCTCAGTTTTATCTGGATGATTTGGAAGACGAGCTCAATATCACAGCATTACGAATGCTTGTTAAGGATCTCCTCATCCTGTTTCAGGCTGGAAACGAGGGAGTCATCAATGTTCTCGGTATGTCATCCTTCATCGAGCCGGTGATCTGTCTAAGCCCTTGTTAGAACATTATTTCGAGATGTCGCATGTTGACGCTACCGAAGCTCTTGCGATTTACCGTCATTTCTGCAAACAGACAGAACGCGTTGTCGAATTTCTCGGTGTGGCCAAGAAGCTACAAAATCTACTGAATGTTCCTATACCTAATCTCAAGCATGTGAGCACTGTTTCTTCGCATAAGGAAATTATGTATCGTTACGATTTATATAGGCTCCAGTTTCTCTAGCTGGTGCCCTTCAAGAGTACCTTGAAGATCCAGCTTTTGAACAGAACAGAATTGAATACAAGGCTACTAAAGAGGCGGCGGATAAAGGCGATAAGAAACCTTCTTCGACTCCGAAGCCTACAGAAAATGTCAAATGTGTGTTCTCGCTGAGACTGTTTATTTGGCACATGTGCTTATTCTCATTTCTCCAGCAACTACGAAGCCGGAGTCGTCATCTGCGCTAACGTCGGTGCCTCAGCCAATCCCAAGTAATACGGCATCAACGTCTGCCCCCGCGGGTAACAAAAACATTGTGGATTTCTTTAATGCGATTGAAGAAGAGCAGCCAACAATGTTTAATCCGCAGACCAATAGGTAGATGCTCTGTGTTTGTTGGGCCAGCTTTTTGTTGAAAATTTCTTTTTCAAGTCCAAATACCTCATATTTTCAAGCTCAAAGTGCAGCAAATCCTTTTACACAAATGCAAACGACTGGTCAGCCTTTCATGCAGACCCAACAAACTGGCTTTTTTCAGCCACAGCATACCGCCTTCCCGATCTCACAAACAAACCCATTTAGTATTTCCCCTCAATTGCAAAATATGCAGGCTGGGCATCAGCCTTTCTCGACGTTTTTACCTCAGTCTACAGGTTTTGCTCAAGCACAGGGACCAGGTCTAAATACGCTGCATCTTCCCCAGCATACTAACTTGCTACAGCCGCAGGCAACTGGAGCAAACCCATTCCGGCAGAGTATGATGTTTCCTCAGACTACCGGAATGGCTTTGTTCGGTAACGCTATGAACGGTGCACAGACCCGAGGAGGCTCGAACACATTTTCAAACCCAAACCAAGGATCGAGTCCCAACGTTTCACAACCTGCAACCTCTACTGGTGTTGCCTTTTCATCAACCGCCGCCTCACCGTTCGCGCAAAGCCACCAAACAAATTCTAATTCGCAGATATTCAACTTACCCACTCGACCGTCATCGACTCCGTTGACCTCGTTTGACCCAAGCACGGCTAGTTTGACATCTCCGCCTGTAGCGCAGCCGGTTAAAACACATCAGACTGGTACGAGAAACCCTTTCGGTCCCATCGCCCCAGCTGCACCGCCGCCAGTGCCTAAGGCTCCGACACTGATGGAGCTGAGTATGAGTTTCGGCAGCAGTGTCAATGGCGCTCAAGCTCAGCAAACTAGTCAACCTCCGCAACAAGCTCATTATCAGGAACCACCCATCGCTCCAAGTAATACTGGGTTCAATAGCTTTGATGGCGGCGCCTTGAGCGCCGGAAAGACCGATATGGCCAGTGTTGCCTCCTCATTCGCCTTCAACAAACCGAGCGCAACATACACCCAGACGCCGAGTTTGTCAAGCTTCCCGCCAGTAGGCGCCCTCAACTCGCAGGCGACTTCGTCTACAGCCACTGGAACCACTTTTTCTGATACCTTTTCGTCTTCACTTTCGGGTCAGCCTACGGGCATGACTAGCGCATCCTCAGCGCCTTCAATACCACCTGTCAAGCCTCAAGTTACGGGTTTTTCGGGATTGAAGCCCTTCAAGCCCACATCGGCGTTTGGCGCCTCCTTACTAGAGTCATTGCCCTCGATGCCAGGAACTGCAGCAGCAGCTACTGCCACGACCAGTCTTACCAGTCCTACTAGAACTGCAACAGTTCCTAACAACAGTAGTTTGGGGATGAGCGGACCCGGACCAACTGCACACATGATAAATACAACGCCCAATCAATCTGGTTTCAGTTCGGCACCAGCTTTCAATGGCGGATCATCGCTGGGTACTGGTCTGCGCCCACACATGACTGGTGGAGGTGCTGCAAACCCTTTCCGTGCTTCTATGATGAGTCCATCAGCCGAAATACAAGGCCTCAACGCGAGTTTGCCTCCTCCGCCCCTACCTGGACTTCCGTCATCTAGCACAATGACTTTTGGTTCGAGCTTGTTCAGCGCCACCAGTGGTTCTCTCAACACTACTGGCTCTCCTTTTGGTCGAGGCCAACCGCAGCCGCAAAGTAGTGCCTCGTTGATTCAATAGTTTGATATTTTGATAAATACCCATCCTCACTCTCTTTATTAACTCGTTATTGAATGATCTTCCACGAACCTAATTGCGCATCCGTTTACAATCGCTCTAGTTTTTTTTTGGACGTTGAAAATTCCGGCTGTAGCAGTCATACCTACCCATCGATTAAATTCTACTCTTTTCCAAATGATTGGATCACGTGGTGGGGCCCCCTGACCGTTGCCAAATATAGCTCACCCTGTGGCCTGTTAATCATTCCAGCTACTTGTGATTTATCCCACTTTATTTCGCGTCTTCGTCTCTCTTTATGACCTCGTAAGTGCTACACACATACTCAGACTTGCATGAAGACGCCCCACTCAATGGGCCGCTAGGGTTGTCAACACTCCGGTGGCCGACGCGTCCAATGTCGAACCTACCATCGAGAGCGCCATTGAACACGCCAAGCGCGCTTTCGCACTCAAACAATACGAACAAGCCGTCGAAAACTATGCAGTTGCTCTAGAGCTGGTGTGAGTCGCGTCTTAAAGTCGCATTCGACAATATGGGTTACTCAATGGAAACGACGCGTCAATTGTTGGCTCTCAGGACCAAAAAAGTTGGCGACGACAGCCCGGAAACAGCAGACTTGTATTTCTCTTACGGTAAGGCACTGCTAGAAAACGCAATATCGCAGGCCTCGGTTCTGGGTAAAGAGCAGCCCGAGGATGATCAGGAGGATGGTGTGTATAAGCTTTCCGACATCAACAAGCTCACATACTCATCCAGTCTTTCTTCAGCCCCTTCAACTGGTGTCAATGGAAAAGGTCCTATTCTATCATTCTCGGGAGATGCAGAGGACGTGGAAGAGAAAGAAGACGATCCGACTGTCGATCTCTTCGCGCGAGCAGCTCAAGCCGAGGCCGATGAGGAAGTCGCTGAAGCACAAGAGGACGAAAGTGGAGAAGATGCAGAACCCGAAGACGACTTCAATGCTGCGTGGGAGGTTCTTGACCTGGCGCGGGCGATCTACGACAAACAAAAGGACGAAAATGATGATGATGAGGTCAAACTAAAGCTTGCGGATACATATATTGCCCTCGGAGACGTGTCACTAGAAACGGGTGGGTAACGTTGTTAGCTTTCTACCCTCCGAAGTGTTCTCAACGTATTCGCAGAGAAATTTGATCAAGCAGTTTCAGACTACGAGACTGGTCTCGCACTCAAAACTCAATTGTTGCCCATATCCTCCCGCCAAATTGCTGAAGCCCACTACAAACTCAGCATAGTGTTAGATCTCACCCCAGGTCGCTTGGCAGACGCTATTCTACAGGCCGAAAAGGCACTTGAGAGCATCGAGAGCAGGTTAGCAGAGCTCCGTGATGGCTTGTCCAGCCAGCTCGCCCCTGCCCAGCCACAGCCCGAAGAGAAATCGAATGCCAAAGGCAAAGGTAAATCCGTAGGTACACCTCTTGTACGGGGTGATCTGGTGCAAAGTATGTCAAAGGCACAAGTTGAGTCGGAAGTCAGAGAACTGTCTGAGCTCCGTGACGATCTGGCTTTGAAGGTTAGACAAAAAAGACTCCCTTTGTGTGCAAAAAACTCAATAACATCGCTTGCAGGTTGAAGAATTGAAGACCTCTCCGAGCGATGTAACCGGCCCATCTGCTCCTGAGCTGGCGGCACAGGCTCTAGACAGAGAGCTCAATGCAGGCACACCAAAGACAGCAGGTTCCGCATCAGTCAACGACTTGACCTCTATCGTAAAAAAGAAGAAACCGACCGAAAAAAGGAAGGCTGATGAGGACACGGAGATGTCAAATACAGAAAAAAGAGCTCGGATTGACGAGCCTTGAGCGTAATGTCATTTATCACTTTATCTACTTCCCATAACCGTATCGCTAGTTCACTTGTACTTAATAGCTTTGCAAGCAATACGTTCACCCATCCGCAGCACCACTACAAGAGAGACCCATGCTGCTATCCACGCTTGAACATAATACATCAGCCTTTCCAGACGGCGCCTTCACACCAAAGTTGGAAAAGAAGATATTGCACGCTCCTGCACCTGGACAATTTATGTTGGCAATAATAGGGTCTTCTTTCGAGGACCTTAAGATAAGTTTGTCACCCTGAACAATGAAGAATGTAGATAAAAAAACCGTACGTTGTGCCCTTGAAATTTTTCCAGAAAACGTCGGTAACAGTGTGCTTGCTTGGAACACAAGTGCCAGTGGAGCCATAACAGCTTTGGATCTGGGCTGCGTAGTCGCAATTATCGACGGTAACGGTATCAAAGGTTACGTTTCGAACAGTCGCAACGCCGTGCCCGGACGCGCCGTCGTAGAGTTTGATTCCAGTGGCTTTGGTGGAGCGAATCATGTTGGCCCTCAAAACATAAACG
The DNA here is from genome assembly GCA_900068965.1 of Calocybe gambosa. Classification (NCBI taxonomy): domain Eukaryota; kingdom Fungi; phylum Basidiomycota; class Agaricomycetes; order Agaricales; family Lyophyllaceae; genus Calocybe; species Calocybe gambosa. Next base: position 5,684 of record CEMU01569459.1, read on the forward strand.
TTTTGAACCTTACACGCCATAGTCAATGTGGGCGCTCTGGTCGTGAAAGAAAAGAAAAGCTACGTACAACATCATTGCTGCCCTTTGCCAATGAACCTACACTTATACCATGAGAGCCAGTGCAAGTAATGTCCGTGACAGTGACGAAGTTTGATCCAGGCTTGAAAGCTACACAGTCGTCCTGGTTCTCCACGGAGGTAGAGGAGATAGTGACAAACGTTGATGAACCAACGTCAAAACCATCCGTGTTTTTGGGTGTGACGGTCGACGTAGGCACAGCTCTGAGTGTGAGGCCACGATATAAGATATTGGTCGCACCGCCTGTGACAGAGTGGAACACGTTTGGTGGGCTGTTATATTGACACACTAGAAATCAAAAACAAAAAAAAACGGGAAGATTTGAGAAGCGCACTTCTTGAAGGTCAAATTTTCGACTGTAATTCTCGAGCCGCCGTTGATGTACATAAGGGTAGGACGAGCAAAACTGCTGTCTGATGCGAACCCTAGAAGACGGCTCAATGAGAATTCAAGTGAAAAAGTTGAGTTTCTTACTCATCCAGAATGGTACGCCGTTCCCATCTACAAGCCCAGAGCCGGTCTTTGAGTGGATAGTAGCACCGTTGACGCCGGTCAACAGGATTGCAGCTCGAACGCCATTCCAAAAGTTTGTGTCGTCAGACAACTTGAGTGTACCTTCAATCTGCATCTCACATCCAGTACAACCAGTAAAGTCGAGAGTGGATCGTATCATGTACGTCTTTCCAGCAGAGAGCACGACAATTCCACCGCTCCCACAGGATTTAATGGCAGCCTCAATGGCAGGAACATCATCAACACCAGCGTTTCCCGCTGAAGTAACGGTACATGTTGCACGCTTCTCCAGTGAATTCCCTCCAACCAGAAGAAAGTAGGATATCAATGGCACTAGGATACTGAACAGCGCGAGCATTAGCAGCCTCTGTGTCCACTAGCGCTCCTTCCAACAAGTCCACCAAATTTATAGGACAAAGCACAGACACGAACCGAGAATGGTCCGACGGTCCGTTGAAGAACGAGAAGACTGGAATCCATAGCGCCAACCGTTTCGCGGTACGGAATGGACGTTTGGTCTAACTCGTTCGCGCATACACGTGACGCTTTTGTCGGTCCGCTCGGTTTATCTGTGAGGCCCATGACTGGGCCAGGATCACTAGTTGACACAGTGAATTTTCTCCGAAATGTTGCTTCTCGGCCGCTGCACCCTAGGCTACGACCTTAAATGAAGGGAATTCATCGCACTTGACATGGTAGCTTGCGATCATGATTTCTCTCCTCCGTCTTGTGCTCTGTCTTTTGTGTGCAGTACCAGCAATATTGGCACTCACAACGCCACCAAGTGGCGCAAAAATTGTCCGCCAAAGCGGCACTAGGGCAGGAGAATTCAGGTGCCATTGTGAAGTTTAAGCTTATGCCACTCCGATCCTGCTAATGCCGGGGTTATTGCATAGCACTGTCAGTGCGGCCGTAGTTTCTCTATCTGGAACTTCTGGCGCTGTCATCTTTATATATCCTGGAACATATAATGAACAAGTTACTATAACCTATGGCGGTATGTTTTGGCTTTAGCACAACTTCTTCTCATCTACAGCTATACTCCAAGGCCCATTGACAATATATGGATATTCGACCAAGTAGGCTCTTATAATCATGCTCTGATGTTGTGGTTTTTCATCCTATTCGTCAATAGTGGAGGCACCTACAAGAACAACGAAGTGACAATTACACATAATCTCAATGCCCAAGACAACGGAGGAAATGATGCCTGTGCAACCGTTCGCGCGCACAGCGCCAATTTCAAAATGTACAATGTAAATGTAAAAAATACTTATGGGGTAGGCAAGCAAGCTACAGCGCTCGCGGCAAGATCTCCCCGCCAAGGATACTATGCTTGCTCGTTTACTGGTTACCAGGTCAAGTTCAGCTCTTTGTCTTGTACACTAAAGCTTTGCTCATTGGCAGATAATACAGGATACTCTTCTTGCGGATGCTACAGGTCCCCAGTATTATAGTAACTGCTATATAGAGGGGGCGGTCGACTACATCTACGGAAAAGCGTCTGCGTGGTTTGGCGAATGCACCCTTGCCTCTGTTGGCGGAGGCGCCATTACCGCCAATTCGAGGGAGTCCACTTCGGACACTAGCTTTTACGTTATCGATAGCTCTACCATTACAAGTAACACTTCCACCAACCTCGTTGGGAAAGTATACCTCGGTCGACCCTGGCGTGTACTCGCTAGAGTGGTTTTCCAGCGCTCGACGTTACCAAACCTAATCAACGCAGCAGGATGGACCACAATGGCCGAGGGTGCCACCCCGTGTGTAGTGTTTTCTCTTACAACACTTTGCAACTCAGCTAACCACCACTAACAGGGTTTATATGGAATTCGGAAATACAGGTGCTGGGGCGAGCACTTCAGGACGCAAATTTTTGACGCCATTGTCCACTCAGATCACCCACGAGCAGGTTCTGGGCTCTGATTATGCGTCGTGGATTGACACTAGCTTTTAGTAACAGATGGTAGATAGAATCTTGTATGTTTGAACACCGACTCTGGCCACCCGGATTCTGAGATGCCGGTTCGTCTTACTTTTATCATTCTAGTGAGCAAGAATGTCGTTTTCAAAATGGTACAGACGTTGTCTCGATCCGCTTATGTTTGTAAGCCTTTTTCCCAGTGCCAAAGTCACCCACTATGTGACCGGCTTTGTCTCTGCTTTTCATCATATACTTGTAAATTACCAAACCTTCAAGCCCAACAGGACCTCTAGCATGTATCCTTCCAGTGCTTATCCCGACTTCAGTTCCATACCCATACCTGAAGCCGTCCGCGAACCGCGTGCTCGCGTTGACGAACGTGCTTGCTGAGTCTACGCCACGACAGAAGATTGATGCGGCTGTATCAGACTCCGTGACAATGGCGTCTGTGTGGCCCGAGCCGTGTTGATTGATAAATTTGATGGCGGCCTGCAAATCTGGGAGGGTAATGACTGATAGGGTTAACGAAAGATGTTCCGTGTCGTATGTAGAAGGTTCTGAGGGCTTCACGAGTGTTTGTAGATTTTTTGGAGGTTCTGGAAGACGAGAGAGCGCATCAAGGGACGGGGCATCGCATAGTAGCTCTACATTGGTAGCCAAGAGAGCTTTGGCGACGTCTGGCCATACTGTGTTCAGCAGGGATGCATGCACAATGAGTGTCTCCGCAGCGTTGCATGCTGATGGGTAGTCGATCTGTTAATTATTTTGTCTTGAAAACAACCAAAAAAAAAAGACGGAAGGAAACAGACTTTAGCATCTACGACGACTCGTTTCGCTTTCTCTGTATCGGCTGATTCATCAAGGAAAACGGAACATAGACCGTCGGCATGCCCCATCACAGGTATTCGTGTACTTTGTTGAATGTTTTTCACAAGCTCTTTGCTGCCCCTGGGTATCACTAAGTCGATGTACTGGTCTAACGCCAGCAAAGATGAAACCTCAGCCCGTGTATGGATTGTCTGGATGTAGGTGCTCGGTAGTGACGTTTTAGATAAAGCGGCAGAGATCGCCTCTGAGAGTAGCTTTGTGGTTCGATTTGACTCTTTTCCGCCTTTCAAAATTGCTGCATTACCTATCTCATTTCGAACTTCAAGTCCGACACGGAATCAAATGGACAACGAGGACGCACCAGATTTGATAGCTAAAGCTGCTATATTAACGATGACCTCTGGCCTAGCTTCAAAGATCACCAACAGTACACCAATCGGGCAGGACACTCGGTACAAATTCAAACCATCGTCAAGTTCTGAAGCATAGCTTACGACTCCTGTTGGGTCAGGCAGCGAAGCGACATCTAGAACGCCTTGAAGCATGGATTCCCACTTGTCACCACGACCGAGGTCAAGTCTAGCAAGTAGAGCTTTCGACATACTGCCAGCATCTACTTCTAACTGGGCAGCCTGGTGAACCACAAATCTTGTCAATCGCGAAGCAAAAGTTATGCTATACATACGTACCTTCAAATCATCCCTATTTGCTGCAAGTATTTCTGGTCTTTTTGACTCAAGTTCTGTTCGTATTTGGTGCAAAGCTATGACACGGTCATCAGATGGTATGAGCTGGCTGGTCTCGAATGCCGCTTTGGCGTGTGCTGCAATTGTCTGCACATCCATGTTACAGTTTAAGATAAGATAAGATGCGTTTCAGCGAGGATGTGGAAAGCATTTTTAATTTAAATCGACGAAATCAAATCATCGACTATCTAAGGATGTGCATGGATTCCTAAGAAGTAAATTGTGATACGTGGTCCTCCACGACCTTCTTAATCTTGTCTTCCATTTCTTTTGTTACGTTACCACTCGCAATTTCGCTCAGAAGAGCGCCCTGTGATGCCTGGAGGTGTTCGCGGAATTCCAATTCCCATTTCGTGATTTTGTCAACAGGGATTGAGTCTAACTATATCAAGTGTAAGTTGACGAGGCAACGCGTGTGATAAAGATGAAGTGAGCTCACAAGACCGTTGACACCAGCATAGATAATGGGAACCTGGACTTCGGTAGCAAGGGGTTGATATTGACCTTGTTCTGGAAAGGGCGAGAGGTCAGAGAAGTTATAATTAATGCAAACGACTTACTAAGTAGCTCAGTAAGACGAGCACCACGGGACAAAAGGAAGCGGGTCGAGGCATCGAGATCGGATCCGAATTGAGCAAAAGCAGCAACTTCACGATATTGGGCAAGGTAAAGTTTAAGTGAGCCAGCAAACTTCTTCATGATTTTACTAGTCGGAGGTAGCTCTTAGCATCACGAGACGAGCTTAATATAAAGGAAACCAACGTCTGAGCAGCAGAGCCAACACGAGACACCGATAGACCGACGTTGATAGCTGGACGAACACCACGGAAAAAGAGCTCGGCTTCTAAAAAGATCTGACCGTCGGTAATGGAGATAACCTGAACAAACACGACTAAGTACGAGCGAAAGAGTTCCCAACAAGTTACGTACGTTCGTTGGGATGTAAGCGGACACATCACCACCCTGAGTCTCAATAATGGGAAGGGCAGTGAGAGATCCTCCACCAAACTTGTCGTTCATCTTTGCTGCACGCTCCAGGAGACGGGAATGGAGATAGAAGACATCACCAGGATAGGCTTCACGACCAGGAGGACGACGGAGTAGGAGAGACATTTGACGGTAGGCTACAGCCTGTTTTGACAGGTCATCGTAAACGATGAGAGCTTGGTAAAATCAGTCACATATCTGTATCGAGGAATAAAAATGACTGTACCATGCTTGCCATTGTCACGGAACCATTCACCCATGGCACATCCCGAGAAGGGCGCAAGGTATTGCAGGGGTGCAGCTTCTGAAGCGGTGGCAGCAACAATGATGGTATATTTCATGGCATCATTCTCTTCCAAAGTTTTGACGAGCTGAGCAACCGTTGAACGCTTTTGGCCGATAGCGACGTAGACGCAATAGAGCTTTTTGCTCTCGTCTTGACCATCATTCCAGCGTTTCTGGTTAAGAATGGTGTCGATGGCAACGGCGGTTTTACCTGTCTGACGGTCACCAATAATCAGTTCACGCTGCCCACGACCAATGGGCACCATAGCATCAATGGGCTTAAGCCCGGTCATCATGGGCTGGTTGACGGAACGACGGGGTAGAATACCAGGAGCCTTGAGGGATGCGCGGCGCCGTTCAGCTGCCTCGATTGGCCCCTTGCCATCAATGGGGTCACCAAGGGCATCAACGACACGACCAAGAAGGCCAGGTCCGACGGGGACATCGACAATCTGACCGGTGCGCTTGACGGTGTCGCCCTCCTTGATGAGACGATCGTTACCGAAGATGGACACACCGACATTGTCCGCTTCCAAGTTTAAGCACATGCCACGGACACCAGAAGAAAATTCCACCATCTCTTCGGCTGTAAAAACAAATATCGTTGAGATGGTAGCTGGTAGAATGTGTCACGGAGGATACAAACCTTGCACATTTTTGAGACCCCAAACACGGCCAATACCGTCGCCGACACCTTTCGTATGGAGTGAGATATGTTGGATTGCTAATTTTCGGAAAAAAGTACACACTCAGAACGCGACCAGTCTCTTCTACATTTCCGCCAACAGCAGTGCCGGAGATGCGTGACTCGAGGATGGACGAAACCTCGGAAGCGGCTGTGGATGACGTGTAAATAAGGAGAAATGGTGAAGGTAAGAGCACGAGTGGCATGGTTAGATATGAATGTTCTCTCCATATTTTCCTCTCAAAGGAAAATTGATCATACCTGGTTTCGCTGTAGCATATGAGCGGACGACGAGAGGTGTGGTTGTCTGTAAAAGATGATAAATTACAACAATGGGTCATAAAAGAGTAGAAATTGGTATAAACTGACCTTGGCAGAGGCGGCCAGCGCACGGGCGCGCGCCGAGTTTATGAGAGCAATTCTATGCATGAAGAAAAGAGATGGAAATTTGGGTTAATGGAACGAACAGGGAAGAATTCGGTTGGTCGGCGTTAGTCGGAATATTCAAGCTCCGCTTTAATCATAACCCAACTCCGAGTTCGCGTCTCTTGTACTCGCAAAATGGCGACAACATTCACGCGGTTTATACGCGCCGGTGAGCAGGGATATTTCTTTATATTTCAAGAGTCGACGCTGAGAGAGCTATATAGTGCCTGCCCTGTGTCGAGCAACTCACACGCAGCCAACTTCGACCAATGCAGCTCTAGAGCTCATTCGCTCCCAGCCATCTCAATATGTTGTAGCCTCTTTCGTCGGGAGTAAACATATACTCACTCCTCGCGATATTCTTACTGTTCCCCGTCTACGGGACGTTAAAGTCGGCGACGTTCTCAAACTTGACGAAATTCATGAATTCGGCTCGCGCGAGTACACCCTTCGAGGCAATCCTATAATCCCCCCGTCAAAAGTTCAAGTGCACGCAACAGTTATTGAACACACTAAAGGCAAGATGGAATTTATTTTTAAAAAGAAGAGGAGAAAGGGTTATCAAAGGACCATAAAGCACAAACAGCCATATACTCGTTTGAGAATCGGTGACATTGACATACCACCATCATCGCACTCTTGCCAAAAACATTAATACATCTATTTCGCATGCTTCATGAGCGATTTATCTTAGCCATTACCACGGAAAGTTTGAACCGTGCAGTTGAAAAGATAAAAGTACGATCAAATTTCTCCTTCCTCTGGGCTCTCCTCCCTATTTCGCTTCTCACTCCCAGACTTCGGTTCATATTCACGTTCGTATCTCGTTTTCTGGAATCAACGGGTTAACAGTGACCTGCCACCGAAAAAGAAAATAAGGGAACCTTTTCGGCACGCTCGTCTTGTGGCTGGTCGTCATACGTTTCCCGTTTTTCCCTAGGCTCCTCTTTGTAAACAGAAGAACTCCTCTCTCGTTTCTCTTTCACCAGAAGTTCATCCTCTTTCCCACTGTACCTTCTCTCTTCACGGGAGTCTCTCTCTTTTTTTTTCTCATCATCCCGGTGGTATGCATGTTTTGATGACTTGTAGCCGTCTCGATCTTTGTCTCTATCATGCTCTTTGTCGCGATCGCCTCTCCCATAATCTCGTGATGAACGATGAGCATGATCATGATCTTCATAGCGGTGATGCTTTGAGCTCCGACTATCTCGTTCATAATCTTTGCTTCTGTCGTGATCCTTGCCACGATCCCTATCCCTCTCACGTTCTCGTTCGCGATGGTGTGACTCGCGATCTTTCTCTCCACGGTCTCGCTCACGGTCCCGGTCCTTGTCTCGCTCCCTTTCGCGATCACGGTCACTTTCGCGCTGGTCACGCGGCTCCTTGCGTTTCCTGCTCGTAGTAGATGCGCCATCCTCAGAAATCGCCTCTCTCATCCGTTCCTGAAATCGACAGCTGTCACTATAAACCGTTTGATGCCATTCACAAAAATACCTTTTGTCTCTTAACGAACTTCGCAAACGCGGCACGTCGCCCTTCGCTGTCTTCCAATGCTTGAAACTCAGGAAGATGCTGGATTAAGGGAACCACCTAGGTACACATTTATGATATGTGCAGAGAAAAGGGATAGGAGGCCACACACCTCTTCATATGGTAAAGAAATGTCGAGGGGCTCTTGCATCTTCTTTAAAGCATAGCGGAGGTCATCTTGTAGGTGGCGCTGCTTTCTTTCCGCCCTCCTCTTCTCATCTGCTTGCTTCTTCAAAGCTGCATTGTGCAACTACAAAAATCTATGAGCTGCTGTTGTATCAATTTGAATGACCTACCGTTGTGAAGACCTCATGCAAATCCTTTCCAGATAGCCCATTGACAGCTTCGGTAGCATTCGCCTTTACAACATCCTGGAACTCCTCTTCCGTCGTTTCAGAGGTTACCACGAATCCTGTACTTTTACCACCCTCACTATCTTCTAACATTCCATGATCATCCTTTACTTTGCGTTGTCCAAGTGCAACTTCAACAATCGCAAGTTTATTATCCAGTTCTTGATCCGAAACGTCGACGACATCCCAAAAGAGCTCAAGGGGATTGGAGCCTGGGTTGCCAAGCATGGAGAGGTAACGCTCGTCATTTGCAAAAATGGGGTATACCTCCTTCCACTTGCTGCGTGCTTTAATCTTACCGGAGTCGATAAGGCCCTGAAGGAGCTCCTATTATACCAAACGTATCAATGATAAGATTTCAAACTAAAATAAATAAGAAAAAAAAATCTACCCTGAATGCCTCTCGTGCTTTGCGCTCCCTTCTTGTTTTTTCAACTTGAGCTTTGCGCATCTGGTCTTCATATTCACGCTCCCTTACTCGACTGTAGTCCTCAAAAGCAAGCAAGATATCAAGAGTCGGGAGCTTGCGGAGTTCTGCATCTTCATTCCAATCTTGTGATTCTAGTACCAGGTTATGGGCCGATCGCCATCGCGTCAGGACATCGACGTTGAGCTGCTTAAACAGGTTGACAACTTTGCCCACACTACGAGCGCGGGAAGCTCGACTCTCTTGCTATTCGTGATTGATAAGTATGGTTATGCGGGTCATAAATTGAGAAATATTAGATACCACGTCTCTCTGCTTTAGTTCTGCGACGTACTCCTCGAAGATCAGACGGCGCTCAGATTCGATTCTAGCTTGTTGCCAAATTGGGTGTTGAGAAAATGTTTTATCTGCTGTAACAAATGTGGTATAGTGGAAAACATTCGGGTTGCCTTTGAGCATGTTGCGCAAAGCAGGGCGTAGCTTTGATAGTCTGGCTTCTCTTTCCTCCTGCTCTTTGACTTTGAGTGCGGTGGTGAACTGCGGCAAGATTATCAATCACACTTAAGCCAGATATACCCTTTGCTCACCTTTTCCCATGCCGCCTTCTTTTCCGCCAATGTATTGAGTGCTTTGTACAAAGGATCAGTAATAATAGCTCTCATGGTCTGGTCCCATGTCCAATTTGCATCTACTCCAGCCTTCCTTAAGAGATGCATGAAAGCCTTTTCGCCCTCTTCAACAGTTGTGAACCCATTATGAGGAATGATGGGGTCGTCTGGGAGATTAGGCCGAGCAGGTAGTATACTTGTTGGTGCCAAAGGCAGAGCTCCTGTATGCTGACCGACCGCTAAATTAACGCCATTTTGGCCATTAGGCTGGGAAGCGGAAGTAGATGAGGATGAATCAGCGCCTCCCATGGGGACAAGTGCACCTTGCGTAGATCCCACAGGGGTGAAACCAGGAGCAGTTATTTGTGCAGGTCTAGAGTTCGAGAGGAAATCACAAGGCGGTAAAAGAGAAGTATATTAAAATGAACTCACGCCGATGCTGGCTGAGTACTGGTTTGGCCTTCTTTCTCTACCTTTTCGAGTAACAATAGAAGTTCGTCGGGCATATCCCACTTTGATTCTTTCGTCTCGGTCTTTGGGAGCATTTTAGCCTGCACCCCACTCAAATATAAAGACACTTTACATTGTAGTAATATTTCCGACCTCCAGAAAAATATTCTTTCCATTTGGTTTGATTGAGTGCGCGCTGAAATGATAAGTCATGGTTTCCAGTGCCAGTTAGTAGCTGCTCACCTCAAATGGAGTTTTAAGATCTTTGAAAAGAATGAGTATAGCCTCAAGAAATGTATGATAGACTCATACCGTCAGGTTTCTCCCATACACTCTCCCTTGTTCCTGTATTAAACCAGTATGTTCGTCCCTCAGGATTGCGGTGTTCAGTCTGGGAAGGAATTAAGCGAGTAACTGAGAGGATAAAGGAGGAGGACATACCCAAATGCTCATATCTGGATATACTGCACGAATAAAAGACCAGAACAAGACAAAGAAAGGCGTTCTACTGTGAATTCTAGTATTTGGCCCTGTTATTCCGAGAAGCCTTTACCGTACTTACCACTGTATCTAACATAACTTTTGTAAATTCAATAATCTCAAGCCAGAGAAATGCGACACAGCACTCAGGATCACATATTCGACCAAAATTCGCATTTTCTCTCTGCAAATCCACTCAAATCTCCCCCTCGAAATAATGTCAAGA
>CEMU01569459.1:31227-57809 GCA_900068965.1 Calocybe gambosa
CTCGAGTTACAAGTAAAGTCTAGGTCTCTAGCACCAGCGACTCAGGTCGGGCGCAATACGGACTAGTTAGCACCTGAGCAGGAGGAAATATCTTACGAGTAGGCTAAAGGAGGCCAACAACCATGGTAATGTCCCGTACACAATACAGGGTCGGAGCGTCTTGACATCCTTGATTCAAACATGAAAAAATGAAAACGAAGACAGATGGACGGTGACTGCAGCAGAACAGATCTAACAGATTAAGCCCTAATCTGCATACACGCCCCGAGTCCACGAAGGCCGTACACCGAGTCTGTCGGGCAAAACATTGCGGTGCCAGGTACAACTGAGTCCGATGCAAATCAATTAATCCGTGCCCTGAAAAGAAGTTTTTCATTGATGTGGCTTTTTTGACAGCAGAATGACTCTGCTGACCACCGCTGAGTTACTGCCAGTGTGCTGGGCATATATAAACTTATACAAACCCACTTTCGCGTTGGTAGTCAATTTGTTTCGGCGAATATAGAGCGGCAACCTCTACTAGAAATAATCTCTGCGTTGGCATTCGAAAGTCTCTGAACACCACTCGTAAAACTCGAAACAAACTCGCTGACGCCAGCTCCCCATGCCACCGCAGTATTGATTCTTACCAAAGGACCTACCAATAGCGTTCATCTTCGAAGCCGAGACTGATAGGATTGAGTTGAGCAAAGTCCATGTTCTCAACGTGCACGCTGAAATTAAATAGTCACTATGCTCACGATAGCAAAACGTCTGACGTTGGAGATCACTATCTTTAAAATACGACGCGTCTTTCAAAATGCAGCAGTCTGATATCTTGCGCGGCCTTTAAATCTATAAGATTACACATTGAGGCGTGATGGGAGACTCCTCACCGTGAGAGGCATGAATAAGACACGCATGATAGTCGCAGGTAACAAGATAACATCGTCAGAGATGCCTACATCGTTTAGTGTAGGATGATCGTGTAGCCTGGAATAAGGCTAGAAAGGATCGCAATCACGAGGTGTGGTATGATTTGCTTTATACGATCGACAAACGGCTAAAAAGGTAGCGGTGTCTCGAGCCCAATCCCCAATCGACAGGTGCCAAAAGGTCAAATGTTGCGGACGTTGCGGCCTTGCTTCCCTTCGTGCTTTGCTATCTGCCTTCCACAAACCAAACCGCTATATTTGACACTCAACAAAATCTACAATGGCGCCTGTTAGCAAAAATACCCAACCTCGTTACATGTTGGCGTAAAGCTGCTTTAGGTCCCCAATGCAGTGATGTCGAGGCTTTATATGCATACCTTTAGACACTGCCGTATCAATAACTCCAACGAGAAACCAAGTGAACCAGCGCGAGACCAGCTTCAACTCACGTCCGTGAATGCTCAATTACCGACTTCCACTTGACCGCGACTACCAAAAGATATTGTTTCTGCATCAATGACAAGAAGTTGCTTGACGCCAGTTCCAAATCTCGATGCGAATTCCTCCCCAACCGAATCCGAGATCACACCAACTCCCCATACCACCGCAATATTTATACCACCTAGGGGATTTCCAACGACATTCACTGTTAACGCTGGTCCTGTGACAGTGTTGCATTGTGCAAAGATCATGTGCCCAATGGTCCAGGCTGAAGTTCTCTGTTCAGACAGTTCAGCACTCGGCATGTCGAATCGGCCAACGTTGGAGATCTCCAGTGTTCCCTTTCTCTTCTTTCCTACCATACCTTCGAAAAAAGATGCGTAGTTTCCGAATAGAAATTTGAGCAACCCAATCGTCTGTCCAGATCTCGTCCTATAAGACTTGATATACGAGGCATAGCGGGATGCTTCTCTCCAAGAAAAGGTAGAGTCGAGAGCTGGGTAGGTTTGCAACGCAGACACATAATCGCAAAAAACATCATTGTTGATGTTTGCGTTACTTCGAAGAGAGATTGGAAGGCACGATGATATAGTTGTATGAGCCTTTGGTGAGACGAGGCTTGAGAGAATCGCAACTGCTAAAGTGTGGAAAGCAGCCGTTATGGTTGAGTTGTGAGATCGGCATTTAGCCAAAAGAGCAGCGGTATCAGCAGACGCAATTTCGACAAGTCGAACGCGAGTCCGGAGCAATACGTCCCTATTTACTGGATTGCCAGTCCAAGCTGACGCATCGCGGGTCCAAGCGACAGGAGCTAATGAATAGAGCACTTCTGAAATGACTCTATGCCACGAGGGTGTGACGTTCAGTGTTGTTTCAATAGCAGGGATCATGGCATTCGTTGAGGGTGTTACAACATCGTGTGTATCGATGTCTCCATTTTCTGCCTCGCGAAGGGCATTTAATAAAGTGCGGTGAAATGCCAAGCCACTAGTACCATCACCAATACAGTGGTGCCAAACAAAGCAGACTGTATCGTTCCTTAGAACAAGGAGACGCCAAAGTGGCAGTGTCGTGGACGAAGTAGCAAAACCGCGCGCTAGCTGCTCTTGAATTATCGCCTGCAGATCATGGTCCTTTGAGAATTCTAAGACTTTGGAAAGGCGGACTTCCTTGAGGCGTATGAAAGATGTCTTGTTGAGCGAGGTTCCGACTAAACGCACACCGAGTGCAGGATGAGACTCTACAACTTTTCTGAGGCCGCGAAACAGCGTTGCCTGGCCCAATTCTTGACCATTCTTTGATATGTACTGTGCAGCGCTGATAACGCAAGAATCAAATCCTAATGAGCAGCGTGTGATGTGGTATTGCTCAAGCAGCCCTACAAGACTCTGGGAATTTAAAGGCGAAGACAGCATGTAGATAACTCACCCGCTGGTCGGATCATCTCACTCCCCAGTTCCATGCTCAGATACCTTTGATGTTGAGGCGAATGTAAGCAAAAGCTAGATTGATCATGAATAGGAAGAGTCACTGCCCAATGATGAGGCTGTGAATTGGCTCACCATGCTGCGGAGCATGCAGCAACTTGACACATACCACATTACATATCTAGCTTCCGCAACTTTCAATGTTTAATCGGCCGGATAGACCTCTAGTCATTAAATGTTCCTTAGACACATGGAACAAGAGAGTTACATTCTCTTCTGCTCGAAATTGCACATATGAGGTCCTGAGACGTAAAGTGCGCTCTCCATTGAGCTTATCTTCATTGATTTACGAGCTATTTAGGTCGAGCAATGCTATTCACTATCCTCCAAATCTTTTGCAATTGCCTATAAAGATGACGATGGGGAGACTACCACCATCGGCAGTGACTCAGACTTGACCGAAGCTATTTTTTACTTCCAAGCCGGCGATGATGCACCTTCGTCCTCAGCAGCCTCTATCCTGTCAGGTCGTAGCTTCGGCAGTCGTCGGATTACATTGAGAGTCCATATCACGATTGACTTCGATGGCCGCCTCTCAGATACATCGTCCCTAATCAGCCTAGATGAATACAGAGGGCGGAACGGAAGTCAACAATCTTTCTCATTTCCCCCTTCATCTGTGGATCTAGACGACGATTCCGTGACAGTCAGCTCAAGAGATTACAACGGAGCGCCGGCTAGCCCGTCCAGATTTCCTACAACAGGAAGTCGGGCATCGGGCCCTGTCCCCCAAGCTGACTCTCTTGGCGGATCTGAACGCTTAACACTGGTGTCCAATTCCTCCACCCGAGAAGAAGGACCCTTTGCAGTTGCCAACGGCATCAATCACGCAACAGATCCTTTTTTAGACCAGTACGAAGCAGTCCAAAAACCCGACGCGACGGCAGAAGACTCCTCTGCCGTTTTCGAACGTTTAAAGCTTCAAGAAGAAGTTCGTGACGACCACTCAAGCCTGGACTACACTTCTTTGGAAAAAGACGATCGTGGAGCTGCATGGCTAAGAGACCAAAATGAGCGAACGATACGTTCTATGCTCGGGGTCCTACCGGAGCCATCGGTATCAGACAGTGTCTCGTTGGCTCCTCAGATGGAGGAGGACTTTGGTGGAGACCTTGCACTGGAACGAGATCCTCATGGAAGATATTATTACAGCTATAAATCTGCAAGCTCGGCAGCCTCTCAAGCCCAGGAGCCTGGTAATGATGATAGCCTAATTGCACCCTCCAGGCCTTCATTTGATGGAGGACGGCCGCGGCCTACGTCTATGCACCTTAGCTGGCTGGCTTCTCAGCAAATCCGCTCTCAGGATTCCCGGGTGGTAAAATCATCACTTTCCGTTCCTTCTTTTCATACTCATAACTCTGATCCACTACCATCGAGGGACGTCTATTCACATTATCAGGATGATTATCCACATCCGATTGTCGACAAGGAATTACTCCAGTTTCTTCCTCCCACTGTTCCGCCGCAAGGAAGCCTAACTGACTGCTCAGAGTGTGGAACACTGCTTGACTCTTTGCGTTACATATGTTCTACTTGTGGGGAGAAATACCCAGCAAAAAGGGAGCACTCACCCAAGGGAAAAAGTAGGGAGCTTGGGTCTCCTGGTTTTAGATATCCGCCCCAACCTGCCTTACAACATCCTCTTTCGTCCTCTCCGGTCACATCTTACTCTTCGCAGACTTTGGTTGAAAATCTCGAACACCTTTCTTCCCGCTATAAGCCTCTTCCATTGGCCCCGTCTGGTTCCAATATTTCAGTTCCTGGCATACCTTCATCAGGCGGCTACGAGTTATGCTCGGGATGTTTGGAATCTGCTGGAGTTCATCACGCAATTGAGGCTGGACTTGCTTCAGGCACAGCTGCTATCCCACCCCCCACGTCACCAGAAGATGCTTCTCGTAGACGACGAACAGCACCAAAAAAAGGTCAGTTCAGGCATGCTTTCTTGGAAAAGATTTGGTGGCACAGCAGTTGGGAAGACGTTGGTACGCTGCTGCTTTCCTTCCCGTCTGCAAACTCTTAACTGAAAAGCAATAGAACAAGATGATGCTCAAATATCAAAATGCTCGACATGTCAGGCTACCACCTTCCGCAAACGCTATAAATGTGTTTCATGTCCTAACATCAATTTATGTCGGGCATGTTACAGGTATGACTTGGATATAATAACCAATCGCGATAATACTCAAAAGGCTACAGTCAAGTACACGAACTTCACCCTTCACATGCATTTCTCAGCGTGCCAGATAAACGAGTTCATTCGCAGAGTGAGCCGGATTTTCTTCATAATCCCCCAGGTCATAACGAAGAACAGTGTAAGTTGTATACAGTTGATCGGATCTGTCAATTAATCACATTTCTAGCTTTGCAACACGTAGGTTTCAAATGTGCACAGTTAGTTGTCTTTATGCTATTTGTGTGCTTGAATGTTCGTGTGACGAATTCTTCACACTTAGTTGTCTACTTGATATTGTCGGAGCTCTCTTCCATTGCGCTATTTGTGATTCGGTAAACATTTGTGCAAACTGTGAGTCAGCGGGACTCCCGGGAAACCTAGACTCGGTGGATGGAGGCCATAACTCCTCGCATATTCTTATCAAGGTGCTTTGTTCACCAACGATCTAAGCTCACATTTATCACTAAGCTTCTTAAGATCCCGTATCCTTTGGAGACGCCAGAAGTCAGTTGTTCAAAGCTTCTCATTATACCGTCCAAAGCATACGCTCAGTTTCATGATTGTAGCTTGAGTATGCTAGCCGCAGGGCAATCCATCTTTGGACTGGCCGTGATGCAGCCAGTGTCGGCCTGCCTGTCTTGCGATCGAAGCCAAGCTCTGTGTCATCTTATGCTCGTACTGTGGTCGGCTCTGGCTCTCGGCGTCCTCATACGCCACCCAACGACCATCATCTGTCATGTAATAGTTGTGTAAAGGCCAGTTTTTACATATTTGACCAGTCTTCGTCGCTAATAATCCTCTAGCCAATCATTGGTGT
Organism: Calocybe gambosa; assembly: GCA_900068965.1. NCBI lineage: Eukaryota > Fungi > Basidiomycota > Agaricomycetes > Agaricales > Lyophyllaceae > Calocybe > Calocybe gambosa. The sequence goes on from CEMU01569459.1 coordinate 37,066, forward strand.
TCGGTACCAGTGTGCCAACTGCCCATCTTCTCCGAGTGCTTACAATCTGGTGGGTGGCCTTAATGGTATTTTATAATACGTAAAATCGAGTACCAACACCAGTGCGAGAGCTGCGAAACTCGATCCTATATACTGCACGACCCTACCCACTTCTTTTTCAAGCTACCTCGGCCAGTTCAACGGCAAATCTCGGCGCCATACGCAATGGCACCCCCGCTGTATGTTGTCGACCGCTGTTCTCTCGAACTCTTACATATACTATGTAGATATAGGATCCCCGTTGGCCCCGCCGTCCAGAATCTAGCAGAGCCTACCGGTGGGTAAATTGCTCTCCAGACAGGGTCATAGCTTATATACCTGTCCATTAGCATACCTCGCTGAAGTTAGGCACCAATCTGCTCTCTGTGATTTGTGCTCGTACATCATTGTGGGCGCTTGGTTTCGATGCGCCTATTGCGCTCGGGATCTTTGTGACACCTGCCAGGAAGTCGATACTCATAATGATGCACATGTGTTCCTAGTTTTCAAGTCGCCAGTAAGTATTTTCAACGGGACAAAAAGTCCATCATTTATTATTTTTCATCCAGGTGGATATGGAGAAGTTGAAGTGAGTTTCCCCCTGAGTCCTGGAGGCACGACGCTGATCCTATAATCAGAAATTTCACCAACGTGGAGAGTCTAGACCAAAGCGGTCCACCAGTCATTCCATATCCAATATATCGTTAGTGTTCGAAGTAGATACTCTGTATCGGTACCCTCAAAACTATCGCTGTCTGACATAAGAACTATCCCTTCTTGAAACCTGCCAGAAGTTGTAAACCGATAAATAAATGAATTGGTGACATACCCAGGCGCCGCCGTTCATAAAATAAGTCGGTTCTACTTGCACCCAAGTTGACAATCTTTGGACAACCATCGCGATCTTTTTCAAGTCGTGTACATTCAGCGCAGTAATACGCGTCCGAGATCCCTGCCAAAAATTTAGTGACATATGCGGTGCAAGGGGAAAAGACAACAAACCCGGGGAGCCACAGATGATACATCTACCTCCGTAAGTTCCAAAATTACATTCATCGCAAATGCGCACCAGGGTCTCAGGACGGACATAAGAGTCGCAGACGGGGCTGTAGAAAGATATCAAACCCTAGAGTCAGAGAAAAATATAGACGCGTACCATTTTCCATCGCATTTCTCGCAAAGGCGTCCAATGGCTGCAAGGAAGATATCATGTTGGTTGATTTCTGATAATGAGCTGATATATAACAAACCAATGCCTGGTTGGCGCCTGCACATGATCAAATCTATCAAAAGAGTTCAACATGGTTGGAGGACTTGTGGGAGGAGGTTCATTACCTGGATGATGTTTTGACATGGCTGCAGACGCTCAAGTGTCGATGCTTGGTCAGCAGCGAGCACAGTATATAAGATAATTGATATATTGTTGAAAGCGCTACAGAATCTACTTAATTTTTCTATTATTAAAAGCATACCACAAAGGATTGGATGGTGAGGTTGAATAGTACAGTGGATATGCGCTCATGATAGATGGAAGCTGCCAACTCCTTCTTGAACAGCAACCTGAAGCTTTTCTTTCATCACCGTCTTCGAGCTATACTCTGGCAACTTGAGATAGTTAACACATGTCATTACGCTGGGAAGATAGTCGTCTGCCGTTAAAGGCGTCTCGTGAGGTTTACGTACGACTGTCAGTGGGGGATTCAAACCACGAAAACCTTGGTGGAGTGAATACGTCAAAGCCTTCTACGTAGTGAAAAGGATGTCTTACCGCCAATGGGCAACTTGGGGCTGCCAGTAATGAACTGTAAGAAAGCGCGACGTGTGGGTAGCTCAAATGCTGAGACAATGTCGACGAGGTCACGAATTGCTCGACTTTCGACGTTAAACCCATGATCAGCTTTGATAGCTTCTGATAGGGCTATCAAACAAAAATTAGTAGCTAATATATCGCTTGAGAAGCGCGCCTACTCTCTACGCTCCAGTCTTCGTCAGAATTTCCAAACAGCATTACTAGCTCATCTGCAGAGAATGCCTGGAGATCGGTGACTGGGAATACCTTGGAAAAACCTTCCCTGAATGCTTTGGCCTGTATCTCAGCGCCTTTCCCTAGTATGGCATCTAAGACACCACCGATATATTCGTCTACATTCTCCATTGTCACTGAAATGTCCTTTCCACCAGGCTGGGAAGGGTTAGTACAATGCGAAAGACGTCTATAACTCATCTTTTACCTTCAATTCGATATCATAACCAGGGACGGTGAAGTCCAATGCCAGATCCTCGATGGAGCTCGATTCTAATACTGCCACTTTTTTCAAAAGCTGAAAACCTGTCAGGCTATCGGCCAATGTTAGAGCCTTTTTGACATACCTTGTCACTTGGGGGCGAGAGTTTAACGTTTACGATACTTCGGATCTTTTCCAAAGATTTAGCAAGGTCGATGTCGATCAACTATGCAACACCATTAGTTACCATTGATAAAGCGATAAAGTACACGGACCAACCTTCAAAGAGGCAATTGTTACAGGGACTTCCTCACCAAGGACCAATTTGAGGAAAATTTTGTTGAACGTCAAGTCAATGATACGAGAATCGAGCATCGCTTTAGCGACAAACTGTCCGATTACTCTTAGGAGATGAGTCCGTTTCCTGAGAGATGGATAAGCAATGCTGGATGTAAATAAAGTGTGACTTACTGCCCCCCGTCGTTTGCAATATCCTCCGGGCTGAGCGGGGCCGGGTATAAGCCGTTTGGATGCCCTACGTACGAACTCGCGCTCGCAGAATCCGCGTCTCTCCATATCTTTAGGTCTTTCCGAGCAAACTCTTTCGACACTAAAGAGTAGAACTCCAAAGTTGGCCCCAAGCCTGTACCCACTTCCTCGAAATACTCCACCTCTAAGATCGAAGACGAAGAACCGTACAGTTCAAAGACCTTGACTGCTGACTCCAAAATGTGTTTTCGAGAGATCCGAACCTTTTGTCTCTGCAAACGTCCAAGAAAACCAATGCCTTCGTCCCTCCTGGAGTTATCCTGTGCACGGGTTTGTTGGCTCTGCCATTTCAAGATCAGACGAGCATATCCAAACGAGGTGGATTGGAGGAAGTTATAACGGGTAGCGAACGGAAAGATAAATGGGAAGTGCTGGGGCAAGTCTAGAGCCCAGTCGGGTAGACAGGAGCTAGCAAGCTAATTAGCAGCGGAATGCTTAGAGATGACCAGCGCATACCTAGCAACAATCATAGGTTCTTCCAGCTGACGTGTTAGCTTTGCTGTCATTTTGTTGTTCACAAATGCCGATTCTGGCAGGCTTCGTTTCCCCCCCGAAAAAGCAGAGCGTTCTGCCTCTAGGGTGTTCAGCTGGTGCAGAACTCGGAGCAAGCGCAGTATCTTTGCATGTGCTGCGTCGTCGGGAAGCGATGAAAGGGAAGGACTTGGCGATCGATATTTGATACTACTCTCGCTACCATCTGCTTTCACTGATAGTTGCGTCATAGAAATTTTAAATATAAGCAAATAGAAACCTACAATCACTAAGAGGAGCTGGCCCTGGTACTTTCTTGAACTTGATTGTATAGATCCCTTGCCAGATCATACTGTGTGGGAATGTACCAGTTTTCTTGCGCATTTCGTGCTGGTGAATTGCGCCGTATACGGTGAGGTCCAATGGTAGAATGTGATCATCCATGGAAAATTGTAAATGCCAGTCGGTGGGCTTTGTTTTGAGAGCTGCAGCATAAGACGCTTTCGAAACCGCCGATGGTCGAGAGATAGAGTTTAATGACCCATCTTTGAATGAAGCATTAGGTGTTGCGACTCGGGTTCCATCCGGAGTTTGGGCTTCCACTCTCGAACCATCTAGGAGAACGTCAAACTTTCTTCAGATTATCTCCGAAGTCAAGCTTACCTTCTGCCACTGACAGCATGACTGTTTTCTCAGAGATTGATTGATCAGGATCCGCTTCCTCATCGTCAAATACATCTGCATCAATCTCTTCGTCATCTGTGAAGTCGGCCTGAATTTCTGAATCGACTAGTGTCTCGCTCCTGTCTACTTCTGAAGCCGAAGGTCCGGCTTCAGAGGTTGCTTTTGTCGCAACACTTTCTAAGTTCTCCGCGGCAGACATCGTCGCGTCTGTGTCCGTGATAGTAATTTCACCGGTTGCGTTGGCTTTTTTGGCACTTAGCCTCTGGCTTCGACGTCTACCGACCACGGACCCTGAAGCGGTCGGCTCTGGATTTTCCTCACTTGAGGTTGCGGTCGGCTTGGCGGGTTGCGCGTCATTCCCAGAGCCTGTCCGTGATCCAGGTCCAAAACCCGAAGCCGCTAGAGCCGCCAACATTCCGTGCAGGCGGGAGCCATTGTTGAGGAGTCCGGCAACGCGGGGACGAAGGTAGTCGTGTAGAGCTTGAAACGTAGCGATAGCGTGAATGGAAACCACGATATTGTGAAGGTTTCTCGGAACTTCAGGATCATCCTCTGCTACAAGGCGAAGTCGTAGTTGGCGTGCCAATAGCGAAGGCGAACTGCGCTTGGAATCTACAGAAAACAGTCGGAAATTTTGTACACGGGTGGTAGACGGATTGTACTATACCATCAATGCCTTGCGACACTGTGATGACGTCGAAGGCTTCCATTCGCGTCAAGCTTTCTTGTAGCTTTTTCACGAGAGTAGCAAACGGTGACAGGCTGCTCGTTTTTGTTCGATGTCCGGTGAAGGCATCTAACAGAAGCTCTTGACGTTTCTTGAGATTGGCTGTTCTGACGATAAGCAAGTGCGCCACAACAGTGGGAAAAAAACATACGTATCCGGTTTTGATCAGTAGCGAACTGCAGTAGCCCCTCTACGACACCACTCTGCAAGAGTTCAAAACTAGAGACAGAGGTGTGAGGTAACGCAAAAAGATCGGCGAGCTCCCTCAGTGCTCCTAACAGATTTTTATCGCTGGTTTCCTGAGAAATGCGCTGAACCAATGAACGGAGGATGGAAAAGGCGTTATCCTCGTCGTTTTTGGCGTCGCCAGACACAAACTTGAACTGGATTACACGTGCTCGGAGCGTGATAGCATCTTCGGGTTCGAGAGACAGGGAAGAGAGCTTTTTGAAACCTGGAATAACAGCTCCAGAGATTGGTGGCGTAGGTGATACACTTCCAGAGTCTCCAGGCGGTTCCGATGGCTCCTTATCCTTATCCTTATCCTTGTCCTTGTCCTTTTCTTTATCCTTTTCTTTGTCTTTGGGTTTTGTCGATGTAACAGTTCTTGCTGCTAGCGTTTCCGTTTCATGAAAAACCCCTTCTCTGTGAAAAGATGACTTGTAGACTGTGGGAACCTTTGTTAAGAGTAGATCAACCAGTTGCAGAACTCCAATAACGAGAGATGGGTGGTCTCTGGAGGAAAGGATAGAAGAAGCAAAGCCTGCAACAGGTACAAACTACAGCGGTGGTTAATAAAGCGCAAGAGTGTATCCAGAATGCATACCGAGAGAACTCGCTTCAATCCGTCCGCATCAAGGAAGCTGACAGCCTTTAAGAGGCCGGTCAAGGTCTTAACTCTAACTGGAGTAATCACACTCGCGGCATAGACATCAATAAGGATAGGAACTATGAGTTGCATAAACCGGCCAACAACGACACTCTTCGCGCGCAGCAGTTCGGTTCGATCCGTCACTGGCGCAGGCGTCGAAACGGATGCAGCTGACTCCCCGAGGGCACTCGATGGTTCGGCACGCGAAGGTCCCGTGGAATCAGCAACAGGTGCAACGGGCGGTAAAACCAAACCAGCAGCTATGAGGGGAGCCTGTGCTGCTTGTCGGGCTGCAGCCCTCTCTGCCTTCGCCTTCGATTTCACCATCCGAGCTAGTGATTTTTCCGTATATCCTTTATGGTCAAAAACGCCATCTACTTGTTGTCAGCTCTGAATATTGTCCGACAATGATCTGCATCACCTTTGGGTAGAGGGGGCATTAGCTCAGATATCAGGCTCAATGCTTCTTCGACCTGGTCCTTAGGTCGGTGCGCCAGATTTTCCATAACAGTCAGATCAGCAAGTCCACCCCCCAAACCTTGGCCACCAATCGCATCACCTTGCTCGCTACCATTCTCAATAGCCGACGGCAAAACACCGGTAAGAATTTGGTACAAAGTGTCCACAATGTCCGCCTCCAAAAGTGCCAAAGTAATTTTAGGACTGGCGCGAGCCGACGTTGCTAACGCACGTAACAACAACGTATATGTGTTTGGAGCAATCAGAGGAGAGCCACCTGCAGGTAGGAGAAGCTGGTTAATCGCCCGAATCAAATCTCCGTCAACCAAGGCCTCTAAATTTTCAGTAGATGCACGAAAATAAGAGTCAATGACGCGAATAACACAAAGACAAGCAAATTCAACAAGTCTTTGGTCGGAGTATGTTAAACAGTTACTGATTATTGGCCAAACACCACTGATCATGGAAAAGTGCTCTGTTGAAACGTTTCTGCAGCAGTTTGAGGCCGCCTGGAGAGCCGTGCGCTGCACTGCAATAGAGAAAAAATCCAGATAGTTAAGTAGTGCGGCAAGTCCACCCTCGCGCACAATCGAACTAGGGAACTCTTCTGATATTTTTTCCATCGTCTGTATGCGTTGATCAGATAGTCCCGATAGAAACATATCTTTGATTTCATCACTTACACTAAGCGTCTGTTCAGCAAGATCGATATAAGATATTTCAATCAGCTTGCTGCAAAGGACTGGAATGGCTCCATGGTAGACGACGGTATGAGCAACACCGGGAAGTGCTTCCATAAGATTAGCCAAACAACGACAGGCGAGCACCTGCGCCTCGAGGTTATCATCGCCCTGATATGTGTTGCCAGTGCTCATCGCCAACGCGGCGGCAAGGGCTGCGTCTTCGTCATGAGGGGAATGATCTTCATCGCCGTCTTCGTCTTCGTCTTCGTCTGCACCACGACCGCCGAGTATCTTCACCAGCTCCCGAACAAACTGTTCAACAGGAAACGATCCCGCAAGGGTGTCCTCGGTGCTCATACTGAGCAGCTCGCTAAGATCCTGCAGTGTAACCAACCTGGTAGTAAGATCTGCTGTAGGTTTGATATTATTCAGCATCGTCTTCAAGCGAGAAGATAAAGACATCATGTAGGACCCAAACTGTCGATAGTCCCCAAAGATAGCCATCGCAGTTGAAGCGTCGATACTTCCTGACGCAGGTGGGCCGCCACTCGACGACATAGCTTGTTCGCCCTCAGCTTCTACTTCATCTTCGCCCCCGCCGCCGTCGCCCTCACGATCCTCTTCGGGAAGCGAGTCGGCTTTTATCTCGTCATTCTCGTCAACACATCCGTCAGAAGACTTATAGGCCGCATCCAGCATTTCAACATCTTCATCCTCAGCTCTGGATGAGCTTGCAACAGAAATTTTTGTCTTAACTGCTGCCGACTTCTCCTTAGCTGCTGATCTGAATAATACGATGATTCGTCAGTGATAGAAAGGAAGAGATTGGTAATACGATGTACCGAGTCTTTCGAGGCATTTTGGATTGTGTGGTGGATCTAAGGGAGTAGGACGTTCTTGGACGCTTAGAGGATGACCCGGCAAAATCTTCTTCGTCTGGCGAGGGATCTGGGGCAGCTCTCTTTTTTCCTTTAGAGTCAGGTGTCGATTCGTCAATACTTAGTTGCGTAGGGGTAGGTAGTGTACTTCTTTGATTTCTAAAATAGATATCCCGTTAGCGCTCTGCCACAAGGCATGGACAGCAAGCTACCGTTTAGAGCGTGTATTGGGTTCTTCGTGTGTATCGGTTGCTCTCGCCTTTCCTTTAGCTGAGGAACCTTCAGTAGAGCGTTTATACTTGAGGGTGGAGGCTCGAGTGGTGCGAGGTGGGATAGGATCTGCCACTAGAGACGAAGACTGGGCTCCTTGCGTGGACGGGTCGCGTTCGTTGTCTTTGGCTTTCGCTTTCACTCTAGACTTCTCTTTCACAGTTTTAACTCTTGTCTTGGAACGCAGGGCTTTGGAATCAGCAGGTACTGTTGAAGAAGTATGGGCTTCGTCAGGGACGATCTGTCCGTTTGCTCTCGATGTACTGGCACTGCTTGTGGCTTCTTGATGATGGTTAGGTTGTAAGTCCATTTATTACATGCCCAAAGCCATTGAATCCAAATTCTGGGAGCAGAAAGAAAGTTCAAGAAGAAAAGCCAGTGAGAGGTAGCGGATACTCAAACGATCCTCCTTATTCCGCCCCTTATATAAGCCTAGTGGCTTAAACGAGTCAACAAGTTGGTGCCACTTGCTACACATGTTGCATGCTCGAAATTCTACTACTTTATACTATCAGACCACGTTTAATTCTTTGAGCACCTCCTCCACACTTTCAATGGAGATTGCAGCGATCTTCTCTATTTCTTGCTTTGTTATATTAAATGCTGGTGCCAGAATGATGTGATCCCCTCTAGTTCCCTCCAAGTTAGCTCCTCCAACCATTCCAATAATCACAAGGTTCTTTTCAAGAGCGCGCGCCTGGACGCGCATCGCAAACGGACGTCCTTCAAAATCAATATGAGCTGCTTCAAAGTCAAATTCAATGCCCCAGAAGCCGCCGCCTCCACGAATGTCAAAGGTATAGGGGGCTGCCAGTGCACCAGGCCCTCGTAGGCCCTTTGTTAGCAAAGATTCTATGCAAAACAATTTCAATGGCACGGTTCCAAGGATAACCAACAAGACGCCTCACCTAAGTATGCCCCCTGAGTGCGTATATTTTGTAAAAGATTTTCCGAGTGTATTACTTCCTGAACAGCAAGAGAGGTCGCACAAGCAAGGGGTTGAGCCTAAAGACATGTAAGGCAATAATAGGTTGGAAAAGCAAGCACATTACTTGGTAGGTATGGCCATGCTTCCAAAATCCTGATCCACCATGAACACCTTCCGCCACTTTTTTTGACATGAGGATAGCGCCGATGGAGACATAGCTACAACCAAACTAGAATCACGGTCAACTATATATGATATATTACTCACCCGCCTCCAAGGCCCTTAGCAACCGCTTGGATATCAGGCTAATACAAGTACGTCAGTGCAGGTAAAAGGGAAATGTCAAATTACTGACAGCCACACCGTCGCCAAACGACTCCCATCCATGCAGAGTTCCCATTCCTGATACATGTTCAGACTGGGCGCTAGGAACTTAATCTTTTTATGCGACACCTACGGCCCATGCCACTCATGACCTGATATTGGTATGTTAGTCCAACGTCACGAAGAGATCCACCATTGACCCACTTCGTCAAGGATGAACAAAGCCCCATATTTGTCACAAACAGACTTCATGGCTATAGAAATCTGTAATGAGGTGGTATAAGGGACATAAAGAATATAGTGATACCTTTGAAGTAACCTTTTGGAGCAGGTACAACACCAGTTGTGGCGCCAACAACAGTTTCTGCGACGACTATGACAAAGTTACCGACATCGCTATAGGCAGCATTCAAATAAAGACTGACACCCAATAACGGTATCCGGGCCCAAAGAAATGAACTTGTCCTCTAGCTCTTGTCTTAAACGTTCGACATATTGTTCCTCTGTCTCATCGGGTTTCTGAAAGCGCTTTGCATATGCAGGAGAAACATGATGGAAATTGTGGAAATCTAGGTGCTTGGCATACGGAGCACGTCGAGAAGGATGATAGGAAACAGACAATGTTCCCAGAGAGTTTCCATGGTATGACAAGTACCTTCCGATGAAGTTTGTACGCTGAGGCTGGCCTATTTCACCATAGTACTATACGCAAGAGTGAAACGCTTAACGAGACAAATAAAAATAAAATGATGCGCGTCGATACGCACTTGGATTGCTAGCTTGAGCACAGATTCCATTGCCTCGGTTCCTAGTAATTCGCCTGATGAAGGTTAATGATAGAAACAATTCAGATGGCATCCACCTCCTGAAGCAAACCCCACCAGCTGAAAGGCCCCGTTGCTATTGATAAGTAAATTATTCGCTAAATCTTCAGCAGGTCGATTGGACAGCTGCATGTTGTAAACATCTATACAAAAACATATCAACCTAATTCGGAGGGGGTCATAGGAGAGTACGAACATGGCATCTTATCAGCCTGATCCTTAATCGCTTGTATGACTTTGGGATGGCTGTTACCCAAACAGGTGACTGCCGCACCTCCGACACCGTCAATGACCCTTCTACCGTCTTCAAGATCGATGTAGATGCCCTCTGCACCAACTGCTACTGGAGGTGTCCAAGGCGTTCTGTGAAGAATTGAAGTAACTGTTTTCTTTGCTGAGATATTTCCATTGGCAGAGGTAGCCATAAATCTTGATACCAAAGAGGAGATACGAGCCCAGCGATGAGGCCGTATTATATCACAATAACGAATGGGTGATGATTTGCTGAGCATTTTGAAATTGCACCACTTCACAAAATAATGAGGCAGTCGAGCGACACAGCAGAATTCAAGAACGAAAGATACCCGAGATGGAGCGAGACAAGCGAGAAGCTCCGAGAGACATGCGTATTACTGTATTACTATTTCGGATTACTTATAGGTCTTTATCTTGACGTCTTGAGCCATTAATAATGATTGCTCACATGCACATGCAATGTGAAGAGCTGAGAAGACGGGCTTAGTAGGTACGCCCCATTTGAGGCCATGGCGCCTAGGCACACCAACTGTAGCCAACTGTGCAACGGTATTAACAGTAAGTTATTTTATTTTAGACTAATTTTTAGTAGAACTTGGCTCTGGAAAGCGTTCGTCACCTGACTACGCCAGTCCTCATAACTGTCATGTCGTCCAAACGGAAACTCCAATCTACTGTCACTTTACACGACTTCTTCAACATGGAAGAGCGCCACGTTCGGAGTCCCAAAGACAAAAAGAAATCTGTCCCTATACTCAAGCGGCGCACCCATATACCGTCTGAAAATATCATAGTCATTGACTCTGATTCAGATACTGAACCCGAAGTCGTGCAGGTCATCGAGGCAAAGAAGCAGCGTCTTTGTGGCTCCAGTAGCCCCGGAGATGCTGAGCTCGTTAGCACAGTTGTAGATGCGCCACTACATAATAGACGCTCATCAACTGAAGATATCCAGAAAATGGAAACGTACCAACATTACAAAGCGCCTACGCTACTTCTCAACGGATGTACAACTACAAAGCCTTTTGCTCAAGATTCTAACATGAGCGATTCAATATTTGGGCAACCGGTACTCCTTATAGAAAAGGAAAATCCACTTTTAAAACAGTCGTTATCTCCTCGGTCGCCTCCACTGAGTGAGGAAGAATTGGAGGTCGATCTTAATCATCAGACTGGGGTATCGGATAACTGGGAAACGGGTGACGATGAACTAGCTCTAATATACATGTCGGATGAGGAAGCGAGCATCATAACAACTTCACCCAAAGAGGCTGCTCGCATTACGAAGTGCCCCTCCTGCGACGCATTGCTGAAGGATCTCTCCCATTTAGTATGCGTTACTGCGTCATATATGCAACGTTGGTTCGTTCAACTTATTCAATAGGAACTTATGAAGCACGTCAACAATTGTCTCGATTCTGAACCTTTGGAAGAAATATACCACAAGTCCAAAACCACACCAGCATCTGAAGATCATCTATCTCAACCGACGTTATCTCATACTCTTGGGTTACCCCAAGAACCTGCTCACATTTCTAGCTGCGACGCGAAAACCAAACTTCCAACCAACGGGAATGCATTTTCTGTCCTCATGACATCCCACAAAGACAACGAGGCTTGGAAAGAGGCTTCCATTGCGGAGGACCGTGACTTTCGCTCCAAAAAGAGCGAGCGTCGCAAGGCACCATTCTATAAAGTTTTGCAAGGTATGCCCATTGCTGTAGACGCATTCCGGTATGGCACGATACCAGGCATCAAGGCGTATTTTTTGACGCAAGTTATCCTGTTTTATGTTTCATCCGTCTGTTAAAGGTGTTTCTTCCAGACACGCACATTCTGATCACTATACGAATCTGGCCTCAAATTGGAAGAGTGGGCCAATCTATTGTTCAGAGGGTACAGCAAATCTTATCATTCATATGCTCTCTGTCGATAAGAAATGGGTTCATCCTCTTCCATATGATGCCCCAACCGTGATACCAGATACCGGAGGCGTTCGCGTTACCCTCATTGAAGCAAATCATTGTCCTGGGTCGTCCCTATTTTTCTTTGAAGGTCTCCAAACTGTTAACGCAGGAGATAGTGCCTTCAAATCCCCATTCGTAGGCTCAACGAAGACATTCCGATATCTTCACTGTGGTGATTTCAGAGCATCACCTCGGCATGTCCTACATCCTGTGGTGAAAGGAAAGAAAATTGATCACGTTTATCTTGACACGACCTATCTTGATCCAAAGGTATGCTAGCGGAATCCTCCGATGGTCAGAGCTAACCGGGATATGTCTCGCAGTACACTTTTCCTCCTCAACAGTTGGTCATTTCTGCATGTGCAGAGCTGTCGCGGAGACTCGTCTCTGGAGAACCTATTTTAGAAAAGACTGCTATGGCTGCGTGGATGGCCTCTGCTGACGAATACTCAGATAAAAAACGCGGAAAGACAGAAAATGTACTGATCGTCGTTGGGTTCGTATTAGAGCTTCTGGCCCTGTTTCAACAGTTGAAATGTTATTAGAACGTATTCAATAGGCAAAGAGAGAATTGTCAAAGGTATTTTTTTTCCCGTTCCCTGAATAATGGCAATCCCAACTACTGTTGTATAGCGATTGCTCATATCTTGAAGACCAAGGTCTATTGTGACGCTCGCAAGGCAGCATATCTCCGTTGTCAGGCTGACGCGGAGCTCGATGATCTGTTAACATCTAATCCGTTGGAGGGCCGCGTCCATCTACTCCCCCTTGGAATGATTGCCACCGACAAATTAAAGATATACGCAGAACAGTTCAAGGGTTTCTTCACCAGAATTATAGGTTTTAGACCCACAGGATGGACGTTCGTGATATAGTTCGTTTTCTGACTCGTTTTCTGACGGTCATCCGCCTTAGATACACCCCGCCCATAGGTTCCGACCTGATGCCATCTGTCTCATCCATCATCGCCAAACCACATCAAGGATTTACCTATGCCAGCCTACGGCCCACACGTAATTCGTCCCCATCTTTCCAGTTGTTCCCAGTTCCGTATTCCGAACACTCCTCTTTTTTTGAACTCACTTGCTTTGCGATGTCGTTTAACTGGGGGAAAATGATTGCAACTGTGAATGTCGGAAGCGAGCTTTCCAGGGCCAAAATGGCTAAGTGGGTAGCCAAATGGGAGGCAGAGCGCAAGAGGAAGCAAAAAGACGACATCATTCCGTATAGAGATATCGACTTTTGGTGAGAACTCGGGCAGGCATCATGCCCTTTTTATTTTTATTTTCTTATATGAGTTGATATTGCGATACTGCACGAGCAAGCGTAGCGTGAAGTTTTGCTTTTTATAGTATACTTCATAGCTAAGTATCATCATGCAAAGGAATAGTAGGAAATATGACAATCTACTGCTCATTGGCCCGCTGCTTTCTTCTAACATCGCGCTCTTCCGAAATTGTAAGTTTTGTGCCCTTGCCTTTGGGTAAAGATACCCAAGGCTTGATCCCTTCACCGATGACAAAAATGTTCGTAACCCTGTATGTATGTCAAACGTAAATCCAAAATTCAAGGAGATCATGCGACTACATACCGCGTAGCAAATGTCCGCTCTAACGAGTCCTTGACGTGCACAATGTCAAACCCTCCGATGTGCTTCTCCTTATGCACGATAACGCCCGCTCTGCCCATGTTGCGCCCACCAGTGATCATAACGATGTTTCCTGTATCAAATTTGACAAAGTCGATGATCTTATTCTGCTCCAGGTCAAATTTGACAGTATCATTGACTTGAATAAGCGGATCGGGATAGCGTATGGTGCGACCGTCATGGGTAACGATATGGGGAACACCGCGCGCGCCAACAGCCACGCGACGGACCTTGAGCAGCTTGTAGGTGGCTTCTTCGGGGGTGATCCGGTGAATGGTAAAGCGGCCTTTGACATCATACAAGAGACGGAAATGTTCACCAGATTTTTCGATGGTGATAACGTCTGGGGAGTTCTCATAAGTAGAGTAAAATTTCATGTAATTCAGGCCAAGCACCCATGAATCCAGCAGGGAAGGTCTCGTCAGTACGGACCTTGCCGTCAATTTTGATCAAGCGCTGCTTAACAATGGCGGTCACTTCACGATTGTTTAAAGCATATTTGAGCCTATTGCGCAGAAAAATTGTAAGGGGGAGTGATTCCCGCAGCTTGTGCGGGCCAGGAGAGGGACGAGGAGCCTGTAATGGGTCAGCATCAGACCCGAACTTCTGTCGAAGATTTGAGAACATACGTATGTCCCGCTTAGCTTATCCAACATCCATGATGAGGGTGCTGCAAGTCTTTTCAAATGCTTTTTAGGTCCTCGGCCCTGTGAGAACACCGTATTTCAGTGTCAGACCAAGTCCGTCAACAGCTCATCCAGCAGAGGACGAGCCGATCCAACAAAGTTGGCATGCCAAATCACGCAACGTCGTGCTGAAAATGATACTGGCGAGTGCTTGAAACGATTGTACGCACCATCTTGAGATAAAGTCTGCCTGGAGAGTCTTGAGGATGTCGATAGGCCCGTTGAACAAGACCTCTTTACTGACTGAAGAGCACGTGCAATTTGCGTGACAAGTGACAAGCAATGTAACGTCACGCTTCTGTTTATCTTTCGGAACATGAACATTCTGCAAAGACCTACATCTCTCAGACTCGGTGGTGGCTTCGTTTCAACCAAGGCACCACTGCCATCCATGACAATAGGACTCGGGGCCAAGGCCAACGTGCCCTGACTATGGCCTAGGGCCAGGGCCATGCCTCCAAAGCGGTCAAAACACGTATATAAAGTTTGGTAAATTTACCCCCAACTTGTAACCGCAAGTTCTATTATCAGAATGCGTGCCACCTGGGTCTTGAAGCCTAAAGTAAGCCATTATGACGAGCATATTCGCCTTTTCGTCTTATACTTTGACAGCGCCCTATCGTTACTGGTATACGGATTCCAGATCGCCCAGTCGATGCTCGGCACGTCACACATCGTAAACGAGCGGCTCGCCATAAAGAAGGTTGCTCGAGGGTAATTGAAGCAGCGAAGAGAAGGGTAGTAAAAAGGAAGGTAGAGGCAAAAAAGCCGGCTATTTTCCCTTTTGTGTACGTCGGAAATGTGAGTCCTGAGTTCCAAATCAGCATCTATGACATTACTGCGCTGTCCTAACGCGCACCCATAGCTGAAGTCAACAATATCTGAACAACGACTGAACGAAATATTCCGTACTTGTGGCGAAATCGTTGGGATAAAAATTCGGTGTAGCAAAGGACAAGTAGTAGCTGTACCAGAGCCGTCGGACGCCCCCGCCTCCCGTATATATGCGAGTATCGAGTTCTTCGAGGCTAAAGCTGCTAGACTTGCTCTTGGTATGAACGGCACTATTGTTGACGGGGTGCAAACTGTGGTATTTGTCATTTCCCAGTCACTTTTTGACGAATTTTTCCATCAAGGTCGCTTTTCAGGTGTCGACAACACCCGCAGACCTCCCCGAAGTTCAGGACCTTTTAAGTGGTACGCTTTACGATGTCCGATCGATGTCACTATAGGCTAATACCACCCAAGCTCGCATTGCGCCCAAACAAAAGTTACTATCCCGACTTCAGCGCGAGTCCAAACTCAGGTTAGCGGGAAAAAGACAGACAGACATAGAGCACATTTGACCCCTTTGATCAGAGCCGAACCAACCCAGATAATTGAACAGCCTAAGTTATGCAGCTAGTACTCGTAGTCTGTGTACATTATGCCAAATATTAATATGCAATATGCTACCTACTTCTACTGCTGCCATCCACAATAAAAGAAAAATCGGTTTTTGATATCAGCAAGCTAAATATCTCATAATTATTGCGTTTTGAGGCCCTTGCGCAAAGCCAAATAGATAAGTGTAGCACAACTCCAGAGGGAATAATAAGTTACAAAGGACCCCGTATGGTAGTGAACTCTATGATGATTGTAAGTGTGTTACCAAACAAGTTAGATGGTGTGTGCGCAGTATGCTTCGATATAAAAAAGTTCGTGGACTCGAAACATAGCTTTTCAAGACAAAGCTATGGAAGGTGCGTATGCTTTTTTCATCCAAGCGGTATCTGAGTCAGGTAGAGGGATGGTATCCGACGGTGGTGAGTCGATGGAGGGCGGCGGAGAAGGATACGAATCTATTGGAGAACTTTTACGTGCATCTTTCACGGTTGAAGGATTGATGTAAGCCGGTGGTGTAGTTTGAACAAAGAGGTTGTGAGAAGGCTGAGTATGTGTAGGCACTTGCGGGTGATGAAAGGCATAAGTTGTCGCTGACGTGGCGCTTCTAGGACGGGTTTTCGCCGATGGAAGATCCGTGCTCGTAGTTTCTGCTTGTATGAAGTCCGGAGGATAATCGGAACCAGTCATGAGTCGGGAATCAGATTGTGTTGTCGGTAGTATAAGATCCCGAGCTGCTTCTACCCGTCTCATTTTCTTCTCGCCTTGCTCGACATCCGTTTTAGCGTTATTATACAAGTACAAACCCGTAAAAGTCATGACAATTCCCAACGCTTGAATCGGATGTACCCGTTGGTTAAACCAGACGATGGCGATGCATATTACGGCTACACGTTTGATAAGCGAGGCAATGGAATACGTGACTGGGGAGGTGGATGATAGGATGACAAAAGCGATTATATTTTGCGCAAAATTGACCGTCCCATTCATGATGAAGTAGTAGGTAATTGAATGCGGTGTCTCGTGGCCGCCCTTGGGATGGGCTATATGACTGGGATTGGCAGCGGCAAAATAGAGCAATGGGGCGTCATAGTATATCCAGAGTGGGATCATCAGGATAAAAGCCATACTCGCTGAGTAGAGGAGGAGGTTGACCTTGTCGAGTCTGGGAGATGATTGTGTCGAAAAACCTTTTCCATTCGAGGGCATAATCTTTTTGAAAAAGATGTTTGAGCTCACAAAGATAAGAGCTGAGCCAAATGCACACAGCAGGCCCACTGCGTTGGATGCCGAAACGTCAAAGGAGCACGCCAACATGACGCCGAGAGTTAAAGGCAGGAGTGAAATGTAGGTTTTGGAAGAATAACTGACACCAAAAAGAAGAGCATATGCCGCCACAGTAAACAGAGGGGAGAGAGCCTATGGGTATCAATCAACGCTGAATGACCGACTAGCTGACTAGATTGTACAGTATCATACCTTGATTGTGTGGACCGTACTAACAGGGATTCGGGAAATAGCCATACTAGAAAACATATGACCAAAGACCTGGAACATTCCCATCGGGAGAGTGTTCCGTATGATCGCTTTCGTAGGTGGACGAAACTTTGAGAAGGGAATGACGGGGGTCATTAAAAGGAAGCAATAAAAAGCAACGAAGCCAAACTGGACAAAGGTGAGGGTAATGGGGTAGCGAAACTGAGTGAGAATTGCTTTGCCAGTGTTGGAAGAAAGAGCCGATGTTGAATACCAGAGCGTGCAGAGGAAAACGAACCTGGCCGTCGAAGAAGTCTGTGATGAGTTGATAGAATGCTTTGGAGACAGTGGATGAGACCGGCTCTTCCAAAATCTCCAATCCTCGGAGAGAGATGATTTTAGGCGTGTATAATAGGTAGTAGGAACAGATAAAATGGATCTCCACCAATTTTTACCGTTTTTCCCGAAACTGTTTGGGTGAGTAAGAAATCGTTGATCCAAGGCCCATGCTGAATCTCCAGTGCTATCGTTCGTCGCTCGACGAGTATCTAAAACATGGGGGCGTTGCTTGTGAGGCATGGTGGAGGGGACAGTGGTGGTTAAGTATACAGTCCGTGCTCACTGCCTGAGCTAAGAAAACCGCTGGACGCCGATAATCCGTCGGAGTTTTAACTATGTGACACGAAACTCCTTGATGCTCGCCAAGTTGTCAAGCCAGTGTCAAGCACAGTATCAATGTCGGCTGTAGATTAGAGCAAGTCAGAGCTGTTGTCTATAGCTGTAGTCCCTGTAAGTCGATGTTAGAGAGAGAGAGCAAGAGCAATTCACCCCTGTCTTATCAGATTACCACATCGCTATTATTACCACCCACAACCTCGCATGAATTTCAAGTCAGCTCTTACCTACTAATGGCACAAGACACCACTGATGCAAATCCTGCCTCACCAGAGGCTAAAAATCACACAGAAACTGATAGTACTGGTGCGTTCGAGTGCAATGTCAGCGTAGCGCGTAATCCACTGACACGCAGCAGCGACTTATACTGCTTCTCCACCCCAACCAGGGCAAATTCCCAAGGTCGCTCAACCTACTCCTACTAGCACCCAAGATTCAACTCAGCCCCCTGTACCCACACCCGCTCCACTTGTCGCCTCACACGAGGCACCAGCGAATCCCGAAGTTACAGCTGCTGCCACAATTGCACCAACCAGCACTGCCGCCGATCCAAATTCAACACCCGCTCAAATGAAACAGGACGCCGCAGAAGAAGAACCACAAAAC
Organism: Calocybe gambosa; assembly: GCA_900068965.1. Classification (NCBI taxonomy): domain Eukaryota; kingdom Fungi; phylum Basidiomycota; class Agaricomycetes; order Agaricales; family Lyophyllaceae; genus Calocybe; species Calocybe gambosa. The sequence continues at coordinate 55,673 of CEMU01569459.1, forward strand.
CCGCTAACAAAAAAGTTCACCAAAGCAGAGTGGGAGGCCTTGAAAGAATTCAAAGTTGGCTTCTTTCCTCGATTCACACCGTATGTTGACATGTCATGTATTTCCAGACTCAACTTCCGGAAATACTAGAGGACGCGTTTTCTGATGATCCGCAGGCCAAGGAAAAAGCAATCACGTTGTGGGGTGTTACCATTGACCCAAAGGGCCCTAAGGATGCACGCGCCAGTGTTGTGCTCATGAAGTTCCTCCGTGCAAGGTCTGCTAGCCCATTTGTATCTACTATCGCTTTTCTGAATCGTTTTTTTATTATTTTTTTTAGGAATTTGAGTGTCAGCGGTGCTCGTGAGATGCTGGTCTCTACTTTGAAATGGCGCAAGTCGATCGATATTGAGGAACTCATGAAGAAAGAGTTCCCCCAAGATGTCTTCGGTAATGTGGGTCATATTTATGGACGTGACAAAGGAGGAAGACCCGTCGTGTGAGCATCCAAACCATGTCTAAAGCGGCGTCATGGTCTTGAAGTTGGTTGGTTCTACCAGGTATAACATTTACGGCGGAAATACAACAGAGGTGTTTAAAGATACGGAACGATTTATTCAGTAAGCGCGTCTGCGTCATTCTACTTAATACGCTTACGCAAAGGACACCAGATGGCGGGTTGCCTTCCACGAAAGGAGCATCGCCCTGTTAGACTTCACTGAAGTCGATCAGACTGTCCAGATCCACGGTATGTTCAAGCTCTACAAGCTCTACGATCTTTCCTTGCTCATGGTTCAGACTATCTCGGTGTAAGCATGACGAGCCGTGATTCCAAATCCAAAGCTGCTGCTTCGGAAGCTTCCAACATCTTCAACAGTCATTATCCAGAGTTATTAGTAAGCTACTGTTACTTCTGAAGGAAATAATAAAGTTGCGCTCATTAGTGCGTACGTAGTACCGGAAGTTCTTTGTCAACGTTCCATTCTATTTGAACTGGATCTTTTGGCTGTTCAAGCCCCTCCTTCCTGCTGCGACGCTCGCGAAAATGTCAGTAGTAGGAACTGGCCACTCCGATCTCAAGAAGGCTCTTTCGTCTGTCGTCGATCCCATCCAGTTGCCTAAGAGCTATGGCGGCGAAGCTGATGGTTGGTAAATGGTGACGGGATTGAACACTGAATGATTTGATACAGCTGGCTACGTTTGTGAATTGACCCAAGTACTTCTACGGTTCACAACACTCCCGCTTCTCACACTTTATACCCAATCTCAGTAAATACGATTAGTTTAGATTTGAAAACATTGCAGGAATGTGCGAATTGAGAGTTGCGACTGCTGAATTAGAACAGATGGACTGAGCTTGTCCTCATGATTCACAGGACGTATTGTATAGAGTACTCGACGCACGTTAAGAGTTTATTTAATATGGGACACTGTTGCACAAATATCACATCAAGTCTAAAGTAGCTTACAAATACAATGGTTTGAGGCTGCGAACTCGACTGTACAGTTTTCGGCATCTAGCCGTCAGTTCTCACGCAAGATTCCAAATTATCGTTCAGACGGAAACTCTTCCCACTCGCACATTTTCTCGAAATGGTGAGTGATTAATCTCTTGCTATTACCAGAGTTTTATTGATAACTGTATACAGACGAAGCGCACAAAAAAGGTCGGAATCACCGGTAAATATGGCACTGTGAGTTTCTATAAAACCCTAGATCAGCCCCGCGGTAGCTTTCTTGACTTACGGGCGATGTTAGCGTTACGGCGCCTCTCTGCGCAAGCAGGTCAAAAAGATGGAAATATCTCAGCACGCGCGTTACACGTGCACATTTTGTGGCAAGGTAGGAGATGCGATGACATCCCCACGACTTAACAGGAAGAGTAAACTCATCACCCGTTCATTAGGATTCCGTGAAAAGATCGGCAGTAGGGATATGGAAGTGCTCATCGTGCAGAAAGGTTATTGCTGGTGGTGCGTGGACGGTATCAACCACAGCAGCGGCTACAGTGCGAAGGTATGGTTGATATATCTGTGCCAACCTATTGTTCCAATTTTTTTGGTGTCTACAGCACTGTCCGCCGGTTGCGCGAAATAACAGAGGCATAGAGTTTCTTTTCCCCGCACTTCCTTTCCTGTTACGCACACGCCTGTATCTT
>CEMU01569459.1:58494-80427 GCA_900068965.1 Calocybe gambosa
GTGATCGTACCCTCCTTACTATGAACACCCAACCAGAGCGATTACCAAACAGCTATGATATGTAAAGAGCCCAGACGTTCTATGCTACTAAGAAGGTGACTCCGGCTCCACCTTGCGCCGTGCTCTCATCTGGGTCAATTTCCCCATCAGCATCAGCTTCACCTCTCACCATCAAGAACATAGGGTCCGCAACCTCTGCTAGCGCCTCTTCTCGCTCATCTTCTTCTTCCTTGCTCATCTCCGCATGCGTGACTCGAATCAGTTCCCATTTATCCTCATATTGCTCATAAATCTGATGGAAATATATATATATGCCGTGAATTCAACTTTTGCATATGATCAAGTACCACTTACATTCGCTCGCTTCTTCTTTAGTGTCATCTTTCGTTCAATATTTTTGTAATAGGCGCCCTTTTCTTTTCTTGGTACCTTCCGCTCCACACCATTTGTAAGGGTCTCAAAAGACTCTGGAGGATCCCCGTCGTGAAGTACCAGTAGAAATTCATTAGGCACCTCCTGTTCAACCTTGATAGTCTCATAGTCTCGCACAAAGTGATATAATGTTTCCTTTAAAGACTAATAAGTAAAGGACAGGCAGATAATCCAGTTCACGGAAACCGACCTCTTGGTTTTCTTGAACCTCATAAGGAAGTAAACCAGATCGCCTCTCTTTGAACTTGATCGCCGAATCGTCGTCTTGGGTAAGATAATATGCTAGGAATGAATCATGCTCTGTTTTCATTGGTCTGAGAATAGCGCAATCCAAGCGAGGGTCGTCCACCTAAATGTTGTTCATTTATTCCTAAAGTCGCAAAATATCGAGCAACACAACATACATCAACAGCCCTCTCACCAGGGCGTTCAGAAAATCTGAAAAGATCATATTGATTTGACCATATATCGGCGTCGGGAAGAATTTCATAAGATTCGGATGCGGTGATGCCAGGCTTATTTGGGTGTTGAAGGTCCGCAAGAGAGAAGTTCTCATTGCATGCTAAAAATGACGATTCGATGTCACGAAGTTGAGCACCACGGGAGACGTCGATGTTGTTAGCTTGCGTTTGTTTCCTAAAGAAAAAAGATCCAGCATTCAGAGTCGGCATGGACGGTGGAGATAAGACACGTACGATTCGTGACCCACTGAACGCTGAACACCTTCCCTGCTGCTGCTGATATATTCCGTCTTGCGTAGCCAAGGAACGTGTGCCAGTGGTGTCGATGAAGCATTCGAGCCGTTTGCAAATGAACCCGGAGCAGAAGAGATGTCGCCTAGTAAGAATGAATCTTTTGGATCAAGTGGCGGTAGGTTTTTTGGATCCGGATTGAGTGCTGTACGTAGCCCAAAAAGACTAAATCAGCTTAACAAGACTCAAGCAGTTGGGCGGTATTGACCAGAATCATCTGCGTCTTCTTCCCACAAACACTCCCACTTGCTTAAGTCTAATGGCATACCAAATTCAGCATCTACAACCATCGGAAGCGGTGCGTCATTAGCTATTGCATTAAGAAATGTTGGTTGCGCGTAACGCATTGGATTTGTTGAGATATCGAGGAATTTTGGGGGGCATGGCGGTGCGGGGAGAGGATTTGAATAGCGTACGCGCACCAATAGATCTAATTTCGAGCTGCTTAGTAGTAAGTCGACCAGCAGAGCAGAATTGAATGAGCGTAATCACCTTTTCTTGCTCATTGCGGCTGGTGCTTATAGCAAGAGAGTCACGTGGAACGGAAGCACTTGGCAGATAGATATAAGCTCATTTCCGCAACGCTAAGATTTGAATTGCGTGTAAAAAAAATATTTGCAGCTCAATCTGCTTATTTTTTCTCGGAGGTTCGAACAAACTCATACTTTGACAAGAATTTTGACATGGCATGAAGAACTATCAGAAACCTTGAGAACGGCTTCTCTAAGCCATCTCAGGTCCAAAAGCTTCGGAGGCCTTGAAACGTGACAATTGGGCATGCATTGAGAAGGCTTTGCGGATCTTCTTCCATTATAGGCACCATATCAATGCTGAAACGAATTTACCAGGTGGTTATTGACAGTGAGCTACGAAAAAAATTGCGAGCGATAGTGTCCCCAATTGTCAAGTCCCACGAAATTCCGCCGCGCTGAGTTTGCAAGAGCTGCGTTATCGTTCGTTCATAATTACATCCTGTTGGCCGTCATCTGGCTGAATTTTCTTTGAGTATGGTCCTCCGTCCTTGTCGTCCCCACGACCAGGTTTCACTAACGTAGAGGACAATGCATGTGCCTTCTCAAGAACCGCCTTTTTGTTTTTGAGTCGCCCAAGCTCTCTTTTACTTAGCTGTTTTTCTGCTTCGGCAGGTGCAGATCCCTGGTCATTATCTTCTCTGCTTTTGGGCATGGAAGTCAAGTCACCATAGAGGTCTAACTGCCGGATTTCATCTATTGAGGCTTTACATATGTTAGAACGGTGTGCCAGCTACACCAAAGGTCGCATACCAGGGTGCAACGACTTTGTGTTCAAAGTCCCAAGTAGTGAAGAATATCCAGAATTGTCCGCAAATTTGAGCTTGTGACACTCGTAAGAAGCAACACAAAGTAGACCACCTCACTCATGCTTACCTTTCCAGATGACAAGTCAAGGACATGCACAAATACTGCTTCTGGTGACTCTGAAATCTCATTTGCGTCCAACGTCACCAAAATCAAGCCATCTTGTGCAATGAAAAAGTTGAGCACCGGCTGCCCAAAATCATAAGCATGAATGGCTGGAACGATTTCTTCGTCTACAGGGTATGGAGTTGCAAACAAGGCTGTGGCGCTGAGTATTCAGGTAATATCAGTCACTTGACTTCTTGATTACAAGCGACATACCCGACAGCACTGAAAAGAATATGATGAGAAAGAGTGTCAATTTTTTTGACAATCAATACGTTCTCCGTCTTGTCTATCGCCCCAGAGGCACTCATATCTTTGGATGGCGTCATAATGGCAGGCCCATGTTGACTTACGTCTTCGATTGACAATGCATAATCGAGCTTTCCCTTCCCTTTGGCCTTTTTACCTCGTCCTTTACTCTGTGCTTCCGGAGTGCCTCCATCGCTTTTTACTCTGTCCATTGAACAATGGATGCGCATATATGGCTCAATGGCTTCCAAGATGCGCAATTCGTGCATCACTTCCCCAGTCATCCAATTCCAAATTTTTAGAACTGGGTCCCCTCCCCCAGAAATAAGCTGGGAAGGCTCAAACAGGGAAATGTGGATCGCAGAAACATATCTGGAATTGGTATAGGGGTCTTGCAAGGAAAAAAAAACTGAGAAGCTCACTTTGTATGACCAAGACAGTACATTTCGATGTTGTAACCTTGTGGATACCAACTCACGCGTATATGCTCGTCGCGGTCTGCGGTAATAATATACTTTTCGTCTTTTGTGAGGAGAAAGGCATTAAGAAGAGAGGCGTGTCCTAGAACAAGTTGACCGTCGGAAGGATTTTCATGTGATGCAAGGCTGTCTTTCCTGTGTTTTTTTGCGGGAGGTGCATAGTGAAATGGATAACTGGGTTCAAATGTCAAAGCTCGACTTTGAGGATAACCGACACGCTCAAACCTGAAGACGTCGCCAAACTTATCTGAAACGAGTATATGCTGACTGTCAGCGGTGAATCGAATGGCGGTAGGTCTTTTTGGGAGTTCTCTTGAGACAAAGCAGGTCAACCAGATTGATTTGGTACTGGTCAATCCGGGGGGCGCACCGCTGGCTCACTAGTTCTAGGCCGTCAACCTTCCACAGCTTGAGAATTTTATTGTCAGCTGCAGTGAGCAGGTGTTTCCCGTTTGCGCTTGGAGCAGCACATCGAATAGGACCTGTAGAATCGGTGACGACGTGAAGGATGTCACCAGTCCTAGTAGTGTCCCCATTAACTTGTGCACAACATTGGACGCCGTAGCACGTACTGTGTTTCTATAACCTGTATTATTGGGCCAGATATCGCAACTGTGGTGGAGGGGGTGTGGAATAGCCAAGAGTAAGGGTAGAAGGACATCATGTACGGATAATCTAATCACAGAGGCTTGCGTTCAACCATGACCACCGCCGTGCCTACGCCGCGCCGACTCACTGCACGACGTGGATCGACTTCGGCGCCTGATCCATTGGGCACTCGATCTATCTTGAATCCATCCTTGCAGTCATCGAGCACGTTGACTATCGTTCGCGTTACAAACCCGCCGACGTCCCCCTTATCCGACCCGACCCCTGCTCCATCCTCATCTCCCCGCAGAATTCATCGTCGTCTTCCTTCCCAGCCCCAGGAAAACCAAAATCGACTAAGCTTTGCATTCTCTTCCTTTGCTTCTGGCCCGTCTTCGGGAGGTCCTGCTAACACAAGCCCGTCTTCTTCCCCTCGATTGAGACCATCTTCACCTCATGGCCACTCTTCTCCACACCGCGTCTCAACACAGCTCCCTCCCTCTAACCCCCGTCTTTCTCCTGAGCAGTTGATCGAACTTGTAAAGTCCTCCACCAATCCTCGTCTATTCCCTCAAACTGCCCATCACAGTTCTTCCCCCTCTAATTCTCCCCTACTCAGAGCGCAATCTCCGTCAACAAGCAACACTACGAACTTTGTTCCTGCAACGTTTACCCCTCTTCCGGATGATGTTCTTCTGCCGTTCATTGATCGTCCATCCGAAATAGTGTCACTCATCTCCTCACCCCCCTCTGCCAAGTTATTTTCACTTCTTGCTCAGACATTTCCACCCAGCGTTTCCACAGACGAAAAATCAAATCACATTTTACCTTTGGATTCTACTAAGTGGACTTATCGACAGCTCTATACCCACTTAACGCAGACAACTCGCCGCGATTCGCCCGACTTCATATGGGTCCTTCAAGCCAGAAAATGTATCATGTTCCACTCTGAGCTTATATGGGAACGCGTCAAAGGAGCACTTGGCGTCCCACCAGAATTGGATATCGATCATCTACACGAGCTTGATTTTTCTAGCGCCCTTAGTACAAGCAGCATTGATACAGACGACCTCTCTGATGATCATGGCCGTGGCCCCCGTGGTTATTGGGAAGACTGGGACGCCGTTGTGGACTCACCTGTCAGCGATCTTCGCCATCCATTTGCACACACGTCTCACGATTCCGGACATTTCAACGACAACAGCGACACTAGCACATCTGCCATCTTAGACATGATCTCTCCAACTTCTCTTACCATAGAGCCTTTACTTGTCCCCTCTGCTACATCTCCATCTTCGTTTTCTCATACCGCACCACCGCCGCTGCCTAATTCACTGAGCATGCACGGGAGCCTGGAGGTTGTCGGCCTCGGCCTCGACGACATCGAAGAGGGCGCCGAAGAAGATGAGTCCGCTGGTGACACTTTAGCCCCAGCCTCAGGAGCAGGAGCACCAATCTATTCTACTGTACGACAAGAAGAGCAGTTAGACTCAGACCTAATCTTGCCGTCGCAAATCCAAGGGCTCCGCATCTCGACAACTTCAGCCACTCCCGAAGAAATATCTTCATCCACACCTTCCCCTGCACTCCTCGGACCTTCAACAGCAGCCCTCCCCGTTTCTTTATCTTCATCATCTCTCAACGCGTCAGGATCCTTACCTTATATTCCCCCTTCTCCTGTATCCCCGCTGCCTCCTTATCCTGCCGCTATCGGAGACCAAACAAGAGGGAAACGCTCGCGCCCTACATCTGGTACCTTCCACCGACCGGGCTCTTATAATTACCCTTCTGTATTCCGTCGTTCGGGATCGTCTGGCTCACTGGCCTCGCTACACGGTGACAGTGTATATGGGCAAGGACACGCACACCGTGAGGATGTCGGAGATGAAACTTCCTCTGAAAGTGGGTATCCTTCTATTGGCGATCGTGGGCCCGGGAGTCCGTTATTCCCCATCAACTTTACCAAACTCAATTTACAGCCAACTCTTGGCGGGTAAGTTTGTTTTATCCCCCCTATCGACAAGATCTCACGCTGGCACCGTGGAGATAGCAGTCATCCCGGTTTAAAAAGGAGGGCGTTTTCTCATGGAGCTACGGGTAACTACAGTGGAGATGGGCGCCGAGGCCAAGGCTTGGGTATTCCGGCGCCTGCTTCGTCAGCCCAACAGGATGCCTGAAGCCTTGCACACTTGAACGAAGCCGGAACCTGGTCAATTATTTTAAGTCTTGGAGTCAAAGAAATGTAGTTTTACCCACGTTTTATGTACAAGATAGCTGTAATTTTATCATGTAGTGTTGGAACAGATGCGCTGAACGGGTCAAGGAGAAATAGCATTAAGTTTTCCAAATGGTTGTGATATTGATATCTGTATTAGTTGCACGCGGCGTGATCAGCAAGGCGTGACAACTTGACCTGCTCCCATGGACCCCAGACCACTCGGCGCTCGCCAACCTCCAGACAAGCGGCACGCTGCCTATGAAGATATCTTTGGCCGTCCAGGCGCATCCCACCATACTCCTTCTACAGTGTATTCTCATCCACCCCAGCCTTATTCCTATCATCAACCCCCTGCCGACAGACGAACATCGTATGCCTCCCTTACGTCTTCTTACCACAATCCTCCACAGCAAGCTCCCCCGAGCCTTTACAGGCAGTCTTTCTATCCCCCTGCGGTCCAACATCCTCATTCTCAATATCTACAACCTATACCTGGATCTTACGGCTACCCGGCTACTTCGAGCACCGCACATCCACCTATACCAAATGCGCGATCTATGATCAACGTTCCTCCTCCTAATGGCATACCTCTGCGCTCAGACGAACCTATAGATGATTCACCAGTGCGAAATGGCCTCACGCCCGCACAGGCATATCAAGCCCAGGTTTACAAATCTAATACGCACGTAGAAAGGACCAGGTATCAATCAACGCCTGGTCCGTCCAACCGCCCAACTTCTGCTCCTGACAGTGGCTTGGTGCATTCCGTCGATATTCCAAGACTCGGAATCAGCCTGGATCACGATGATGGTCGATTGGGTTTGGATTTTGGTACTGGTCCCGGTAGTGGTAGTGGGAACTCTAGTGACCAAGGAACGGACGAAGGCAGCAGTGAACTTCCCTGGGCTCGCAATGAACGAACTGGTGTGTATCCCTTTTTGACATTCCTATTCCGTCGTCTGCACGATCATACCCAGCAGCAAATATGGACCCTCCTTCCCCTCAGCAACCTGTCAGGCGAAGTGATCCCGTCAGTCTCTCCATAAATCTTGTTGTTTTCCTTTCTACAGCTCAGTAATAGGTTTACCCTATATACACGGAACTTGGGTCGGCTCCTTCAATACGATCATCTATTACTAGCACCTCTCCTGTCTCGGCTGGAGATCAGTCCTCAACGTTGGTTGAATATCCCTCCACCTCATCCAGAAGATCCTCAGAGTCTGCTCGAACTATGCCCAAGTTCACCGGAGGCCGTCGTGAAAGAACCGCCCAAGACCGCTCTATGTCAATGTCAGCAGCCACAACATCAGTTCGGAACGCCCTCGACCAAAAGCGTCTGTCCAGGCAGCAAGTTCCTTCGGCTCTACACGACGGTCGGCATCCTTCTGTGTCTGCCCGTCCCGTTCGAAAAACCCCTGTTGTTTACCCAGCACTATTGTCTCGCGTTGCTGACGCGTTCCGTGATCGCATAACTCTTACGGACAAGGTCAAGGATGGCCTTACCTATAAAGATGCTTTTGACGGTCGAGAAGCCGTTGACAAAATTGCCTATATTATCAAGACTACTGATCGTAATCTTGCTCTCCTTCTAGGACGCGCGCTGGACGCGCAAAAGTTTTTTCATGACGTTACGTACGACCACCGTTTGCGAGATAGCTCTAGTGAATTGTACCAGTTCCGAACGAAATTGCCAAGTCCTTTTGTCAGCGGGGAAATCTCCAACGTCGAAGACGGTACACTTGTTGGTCATAGTAACAAGGAACTGCCATCGCCGGTTGGCACTGGGTCGTTTATAGAGGTCAGGAGCACTTTGGTAACACCCACACAATACTGAGTAAACATACAGGGAATAAATGATGCCCACAGCCAGCTGGGCCATACACGACCGAGGAAGAGCTCTATAAGCTCCGATGACATCCCGTTACCGTCTGGGGTATTTACTCTACTCACAGACTGTTACTCCCCTACCTGTTCCCGGGACCAACTCTGTTATAGTATCGCATGTCCAAGAAGGCTAGAGCAGCAATCAAGGCTGAATATGAAACCGCAGCCTGGCTTGTCAAAGCAGATTAGTCGGGAAAGTTTGGGTGATGTTACGGTTAGCTTTTTCTGACCTCTACATGGATTAGGTGGCTCATAATGGGGTCACAACTAGGAACCTGGAACTCTATGGATCCATTCCGTTCCACAAGAGATTGTGAACAGTGTTTCTGATGCTGAAAAGAAACGACAAGAAGCTATCAATGAAGTCATATATACTGAGCGAGATTTCGTAAGAGATATGGAATATCTTCGTGATGTACGTATATCACGCTTTTTGTTTTCATCTAGCCACCCACAATTCCTATCACAGACGTGGGTCGGGCGTTTGAAGGATTCCGATGTGATTCCTACCGAGCGCAAGACCGATTTTTTGACACAAGTTTTCTGGAATCTTCATGACATCATTACAGTCAACACTAGACTGAGGGACGCGCTGAACAAGCGGCAAAAATCATATGCCGTTGTCGAAAAAATTGGTGACATTCTTTCGGACATTATTCCTCACTTTGGACCATTCGTACAATACGGCGCTCACCAGCTATACGGGAAATACGAATTCGAGAAGGAGAAGAATTCAAATCCTGCGTTTGCCCAATTCGTCGAGGTGTGTTTCCTCATGAGCTCTGGATTCCATGATGACATGCTCAAAGATACGTTGCACAGGTGACTGAGCGACTGCCTGAATCGAGAAAATTGGAGTTGAATGCTTATCTCACAAAGCCGACCACTCGTCTAGCGAGATATCCACTCTTGTTGGAGGCTGTACTAAAGCACACTCCAGACGATAGTCCTGACAAGTTGGCGCTACCAAAAGTCATCGGCCTCGTTCGCGAGTTTTTGGGCAAGGTCAATGAGGAATCCGGAAAAACAGAAAATCGCTTCAACTTGATGCAGCTTGAGCAGCAACTTTTTTTCAGACCTGGAGAAGAAGTTGTAAGTACAACCAATTGCCAATCTTTGAGCTAATATTATTAACAACGACCTCTAGGATTTACGTCTAAAAGAGGAAGGTCGCCAGTTGGTGGGTAAAGACACGTTTAACAAACGGGACGGAGAAATCCAGGTGTATCTGTTCGACCACGCCGTCGTTTTTACAAAGCCTATGAAGACTAAACAACACGAACAGTTCAAGGTCTATCGTCGTGTGAGTGAAAGCGATCTCGTTCTGTGACCCGAGTTCGAAAGCTTATTAGTTGACATAGCCTGTGCCGTTGGAACTTCTCTTAATATCTGCTCCTGAGGACGCAGCAAACAATGCTAACCGAAGAGGTGGTCACCGTGCTCTAATCAAAAGAAACTCCATGACAAGGGAACGTGGGACGGCGATGGGCGTTCCAACCGTGGTTGCCAAACCAGATGGCAAGGGACATTGGATAAATTTCATACATCTTGGGCGAAAGTATTACAGTCTTGTTCTTTGGGCGCCGACACCTGTACTGCACAAGAAATGGCTGGACCTCATCATCAAGCAACAACAACAGATGCGAGAGCGGAGTATGATATTCGATACTGTCGCTCTTAGCGACGGATTCTTCAATGGCCCCAATAAAGTCAATTGTGCTGCCCCGTTCGGTATGTCAAAAACTGCCCCTTTCTGCACGCCCGACGTCGTAGTTCATACACTTATATTTTTAGATGGCGGTCGAAAAGTGGTTTATGGGACAAATGATGGGGTCTATATTTCTGATCTGCGCGAGGCTGATCGAGACCCCATTCGTGTCTTGGCACTATTAGATGTAATGCAGGTGGACGTTTTAGAAGACTATCAGCTTCTCATTGTTCTTTCTGGTAAGCTTATACGTACGTGTGAAGATTTCCAGTTTATTTACGACATTTCATTCACAGAACGGCAAGTGATTACCTTCCCGCTTGATGCTCTTGATTCCAACGATCCTATGGCTGGCCTTAAACGCGCCAAGAGAATATCCTCACATACCTCATTTTTCAAAGCTGGCTTCTGCCTTGGCAGGGTCTTGGTTTGCATTGTCAAATCCAGTCAACTATCGAGTACGTTTAAAACGTTGGAACCTATCGACCAAAATGTGCGTGGCCGGGCCAAGCCTACGTTCCGGAAACTATTACAGGGCGGCAACGACACCCTGAAGTTGTTCAGAGTAAGTTCGGGCTTGAGTCGCCCGCACGTCGATTCTTAATTCACTTGAATGATAGGAGTTTTATATTCCCGTAGAGTCTACGTCGATTCATTATTTGAAAACGAAGATGTGTGTAGGGTGCTCAAGGGGCTTCGAAATTGTGGACCTCGAGAGTCTAGATACTCAAGGTTTGCTGGACCCCCAGGATGAATCACTTGAGTTTGTTCGGAAGCGTGAAAACCTTCGCCCGATGTCAATATACCGTATACACAACGAATTTTTGTTGTGCTATGATGGTTAGTCGATTCAACTAGTATGATTCCTTCTTTAGTTGACTTTGGTTTACAGAGTTTGCATTTTACGTGAACAAGAATGGTCGGCGCTCAAGAAAAGACTTCATGGTACATTGGGAAGGCAATCCCTCGGGGTTCGGTGTGTACACCCCTTTCTTTGTCAATGGCACATCACTCATGCGACTGCAGCTTTGCATGAACCATATGTATTGGCTTTTGAGCCGTCATTTGTTGAAATTCGGCATATTGAAACCGGATTGTTATCTCAGGTTATTCAAGGATCGAATTTACGTTTATTATTTGCGGACACACCACCTTCAGTGACAAACACTGTTAGTCCTGTGCACAATTATCCAACAGGATATGACTATCGCGACTCGTACGGACAACCACCACCTGGTTATGGGGGTTATGGACCGCCACCTGTGCATCACCCACACCATTCTGGTCGGAATCCTCAAGGTATCGGGCGGGACGAAATTTTGGTGGTTTCGGATGATCGTGTGCTTGCGTTGCGTTCGCTTGTTGGGCCACAACGACAAATGTCAATGTCAATGTCGGATACGGCTTCACTGATGTCGATGCCTCGGTAGGGAAGATAGGTGTATGTATGTATGTTTGTATTCACCACATTTTGCGTAGCTGCATCTAGTTGTAATCTGTACTTCTGTCGTCACTAATATCGTTACTCTTTGTACTGCGCTATGAACGGAACCTGGGACGTTGCTGATGATGGCTGCTTGGCGGGCGCTAGCGCTTATCTGTTGTCCCACGTGAGAGTGGCCTTGGCTTTAATTTTTTTTTTCACTTGCAGCTGATTTTTCCCCGTTTCCATCATCCCCTCATAAGCTAGCACGCGCAGCTGCGCCATTCCGTTCTTTCCTCTCACTCATTATAATGAGATCCTACTCTTTGATATTTTTGGCTCTTTTAGCAGCCTCAGACGTATACGCTCTCAACCCGCGCCATGTCGAGATCATCAACAAGCGTCAAAACACAGCTGCCCCGACTTCCCCACCAGTAACGCCCCCAGCAGCAACGAGCCCACCAGCTGGCACCCTTCCCGCTACGGCTGTTCCGCCGATCGAGAGTCTCACTTCTGGTATGCCCTCGGGAGCCACCCTCCCAGTGACCGCGACTTTTTCCCCTGGAGCATCCCCTCCTGTATCTGGCGCACCTGGTCTCCCCACACCCTGTACGCTCTCAATTTTCAAAAATATTTATAATGGACTTATAGTCTTTTTCTCAGTTGTTTTTCGCTTAGCTGACTGGCCAGCTCAAGACAGAGTGCCCCCTACAGGTAGGTTCAAATCGATGTTGGTTCCCGAATACACCTGACGTTATGTATGCAGATTCTGATGAAGTTACTCAATGGATGAAAGAACTTGAAGGGGTCAACATCCCCGAACTCAAACCTACCGTAGATGGTTCATGTGGTGGTGATCCCGCCGCCGCAGCTGACGCTGCTAACCGTGGTTGGTGGACATGTGGAGGCCATACGCGACCCACTGGTACGTTGACTCCTTCTTCTATTGATCATCTCTTTTTACGAAATAATTAGATATTGTTGCTTGCCCAGAAAAGCTCACCTGGGGTGTCAGGTAAGTGTTTAGATACCACACTCCATGAGATATCTAATTTCTTTCCCAATAGCTTTGATGACGGCCCGTCCCCCTATAGTAAGTTTCCTTCTTAGCCTTCAGTCAAACTTCGTCTTGATTTTTGTTACAGCCCAGTACGTTTCACCATCCTGCAGCCTTCTCATTTGTACTCAACCTAGAATATCCAGGAAACTTCTCCAATATCTCGACCAAAAGAAAATTGCTGCGACTTTCTTCGTTGTCGGATCCCGCGTTATTGAGCGCCCAACTGTTTTAATTGAAGAATATATGGCAGGCCATGAAATCAGTATACACACTTGGTCACACAGGGTCAGTCGAGAGTGGTTTCCGTATTTAATGAGAGCCTCATTCTCATTCAGCCCCTTACAACACTTACGAACGATCAAATTGTTGCTGAACTTGGTTGGACTCGGCATGCCATTAGAACAGTCCTCGGCGTCACCCCAACAACCATGAGACCTCCATTTGGTGACATCGGTCAATAAGCTTTGATACCTTGGTTTCGTGTTCAACCAACTAACGATGCTTAGACGACCGTGTACGCGCTATCGCTTTGGCCATGGGTTTGACTCCTATTATGTGGACCCGTGCTCCCGATGGTAGCCAGTTCGATACTAATGGTGCGAATCAGAAACTTTAGCTGAACGTTTTACCGATATCTGTATAGATTGGAGAGTACCTGGTGGCCTGATCAATGGGAAGCAATCGCTTGAAACTTTTCAAAGTATCCTGAGCAATGCCACTGCCCTCAATACGGGGTCAATGCCTTCCTGCTTTCTTCGTAATGATGATTCTTACATCAATTTTAGTTTCATCGTTCTGCAACATGATCTTTACGAAGTTGCCGTTGATATCGCTGTTGGATATACACTGGATGCTGCTTTGAAACATGATCCTAAATTCAATGTATTTCACCCCTCTGTTCCTCAAACACTGTTACTTATGTTTGCACCGTAGTTGAAGCCTATTGGTCAATGTGCCAACATGCCACCACCCAACCTCTACTTTGAGACCACTCAAAACAAGACTTTCCCTCTAAGAAACAAAACCGAGGGTGGATATGACATTGACGGAGATGGTGTTGCCGATTTGCTCAAAAGCAGTAGTCTGACAAACTCGATACCTCTTGTCGGCGCAGCGCTTGCTGCATGGATGGCTGCCCTCTTTGTTTAGAGTCCATATGATGATTTCTCCGATATGACACTGTCGCTCAGGAAGAGACAAGGGACATGATATTACTAATCTTATTCACTCTAATATGTTCGTCTCAGTCTATCTTTTGGAAAACAAGTGTGTGTATGGTACTAGTTGTGGTCTGCTTTTGAAAGTTGCAAAAAAAAGAGCTTTATGATAATAACAAAAGATAAGATCGGGCATCACCGCTATCTTGTATACACAGCTCTAGTTGTTCTTGCTGCGATCCTTTATGGCTTCTTTGATTACCATCGTCAGAAACAGTAGGTTCTTCATGTTTATTCATCTACAGCTCATTCGATAATTCGGGCCCTCGCAGAGTTCCTAGAAGCCATCCGATCCGTCAATCCGCGCGGGAAATGGAAAATTCTGGTCGTTGATAATTTCTCACAAAAGCTTCTGGGTTCTGTTCTCAAACAATTTGATATATTGGAAGAAAATGTGACCTGTATCTGCCTGCTTTCCACCTTTGAGCGTGCGCTAGCTAACGCAGGGGGTGTTAGTGATAGAATCCATCAACCATAATCGTGACCCGCAACCTGATTTCGAGGCGATGTATCTGGTCATGCCCACATCGCAGAATATTGACCGGATAATTAAAGACTTTGGAGGTGCGGTTGAGCAATATGCAGCAGCTCATCTGTTCTTCCTTGAGGGTGCGCACACCTCGCAATCTCCGTTAAGGCTTTGAAACAAGATGTTCTGTCTCCTCAGGCTTGGACGAAAGCCTTTTCCAAAAATTGACGGCTTCGCCAGCTGAACCCTTTTTACGGAGTTTGAAAGAGATATATCTAAATTTTTGGGGTGAGCTATCGATATATGATCGGTTAATATATCATCAATGTGACGCACCTATCAGCCGTAGAGGCGCAGGCGTTCTCTCTCCAACAACCTGAGCTTTTCTTCAGCTTATATAGTCCACCACGATCGGACTCAACATTTAAGCAAGCACGTCTCAGAGTGGAAGAGGACCTGAGATTTACTAGCAAGATTGTACGCATCACGTCGCTTCCAATCTCGTCTTGTGTTCGCCTGATGATTTTTTCTTTCTTCTCGCTCCAGATATCAAATGTGTGTATCACATTGGGCGAGTTTCCTTTCATCCGTTATTATATACCACATCATCAACCTTTGGGTGCCCTCAAACCCCATGCTGAAACACGAGCGCCACCCCCCCCAGAAACTAGCTCTCGGTGGCGTACTAACCTTGCTCGTGGCGCAGAAGCAAGGGCTTATGAATCGGCAGAAAGTGATCACCTTACCAAGATACTTGCGTTCATGGTTCAGGCTAACCTCGAGGAGCATAAGAAACACAATCCTGATTTTGCTGTACGTTCAAGTAATGAGTCGTGGTATAACTAGTACTCATACGTTATGGGCTGCGACCTGTTAGAAACCGTCGCACTCGAGTCCAGAGGCTTCACGAGCTAGAGCAACCTTGATCATAACAGATCGCTCTATGGACATGATGGCGCCATTTGTGCATGAATTTACGTACCAAGCGATGGCTAACGATTTGCTACCTATAGAGAATGGGACAAGATACACGTATACATTCGCATTACCATTATTGTTCGCAGCGTATCTGACGGCATGTACAGGTACAAGTTCCAGTCGTCTTTGGGCAATTTCGAAGACAAGACTGCAACGCTTTCGGAATCTGATACAGTTTGGACCGATGTCCGCCATATGCATATGAGGGAAGCTATTGATAAACTCATGGCGGATTTCAATAAATTTCTGGCAGATAATGCTGTTTTCAAGGGGTAAGTTGCCTCCTCCAACCCACCTGCTCACAATGGAACCTTGGCCCGCAGAGAAGGTGCTGCAAACTTAGGTGACATGAAAGATATGCTTGCTAGCCTACCGCAATATCAAGAACAACGCGAAAAAGTGGGTACCTACATGATCTCGTATTTCTCCGCTTCGTTGACTGCGGTCATAGTTTTCTTTGCATCTAAACATGGCTCAAGATTGCATGGCTATATTCGAACGTGACAAGCTACCTATTGTTGCGAACGTTGAACAGGTGAGGGTGACCTTATGGCAATGTTAATGTACCTAAAGCGTGCTACAGGATTGTGCTACCGGTTTGACCTCGGAAGGAAAAACACCAAAGAACTTGGTGGAGCAGATGGTACCTCTACTCGACAGCCGGGAAGTCGTGTATGTAGTTGTTCTGAATGTCTTTGCATCTGGCCTTAGCATTCACACAGCAACATGAACAAAGTGCGCATTGTGGCACTTTACATTCAGCATCGTGATGGAGTTCCGGAAGAAGATCGTCGACGACTTTACCAACACGCTCGCCTTAATCTAGCAGAGCAAGATGCGGTCAATGCTCTGGTGCACATGGGAGTTAGAGTCAATAGGGTAAGCGCGGTGGTCTCTATGTTTGTGAAGCAGGGGTGAACTAGATCCAGGTAGCATCAGACCGCGATATCAAAAAGAAGATCAAGCAAAAATCGAGTACTGATGAGGAATACGAATTATCACGTTTCAAACCCTTATTGAGAACGGTTATAGAGGTAAACAACCATGCTCTGCATTCGCTCGTCTCATCGTCCGTCTAGGAACATGTCGCTGGCAAGTTGGAAAACACACTCTTCCCATATGTCAAGGAGGCACCGTCTACAGCACCCATTGCGACAAATTTGCGATCACCTCCTCCACAAGCAACTTCTCTGCGTAGTCAGAAGCCGTCTTGGCACAGAGCACCTAAGTCGGGTACTGTTCAAGCGGAGATACGACAACGTGTCCTTGTTTTCATGGCTGGTGGAACAACCTACTCAGAGTTGAGGGAATGCTACCAACTCTCGAATACTTTGCACAAAGATATCTTCATAGGTACTTGCCCAAAGCTATTGACGACCATTTACCGGGATCCATAATTTGTTGTCTCAAATACAGGCTCAACGCACACGATTAGCCCAGCTCATTTCGTTGACGATCTCAAAACACTCGAACTCGGTGGCGTCGGATCGAGAGCACTGCCTGATGGTGTTCAAGAAGGACATGGAAAGCGACCTTTCCAAGAATATTATGATGAGAAATATTATATCAAGGACCCACCGCCTCCCCCTCGAGCCGCTTCAGCCTCGCTTTCCATCCCTCGAGAAAAGCAAGCACCGAGCAAACTTTCACCAACAAACTCTTTTGCGTCGTCGGTCAACTCAACCTCCGCCGCTAACATAGGGCCAGAGGAAAAGCGACCTAAGAAGAAAGGTGGACTATTCAGGTTCTAAGATTCATGTGCCACGTCTATGTCTTGGCAGACTTGCGTTGATACCTACCGTCGTAATCTAAGCTGTTACCATTTTTGAGAAAGCATTTCGCCAACGACAATATCAAGTGCATCGCGTGAATATGGTCTAAGGTATATCATGAAGCCTTGACACAGTTATTAAGTTGTATATTCCAGCTTAGCTGTGGTGTTGTTTTATTATATTAATTTGAGTACAAAAAGGAGGATGAAAGGAACGTACCCTCATGCTTTTTAGCATCGCCCACCTTTCGAACAGCTTTGGTTAGGTCCTCCTGGTTAATATATTCCCTATACAAACATTCAACATCATTTCGCATTCTGCTTGTCATCGGTAATCACGAACCTCTCATCTCGAATAGCAAACATGCCTGCCTCGGTCACGACGTTCCGTAGATCGGCGCCATTAAACGAGTCAGAAAGCTGATAGCAACGGGTTAGGAGAATCGATAATGTTGATAGGGCGCACAGACTTTGACTATCGCCTCATAATCAATGTCACCCTTCTTGTTGACTGGTGCGGCGTGGATCTTGAGAATCTCTAGCCGCGCTTGTTCATTGGGGAGTGGTACCTCGATTTTACGATCTAAACGACCGGGTCGGAGGAGAGCAGGGTCTAAGGTGTCCGGACGATTAGTTGCCATAATGAGTTTAGTCTGTCCAAGCGAGTCAAACCCGTCCATTTGATTCAAAAGCTGTTGTAGAACGTAAGTCAAAGTGGGCTTATAATTCGCACACTTGCACACACCTCCATCAACGTTCGCTGAATCTCACGATCCGCACTTGTACCCTCTGAAAACCGACGTCCGCCGATAGCATCAATCTCATCCATAAAAATTACGCAAGGCTCATGGTCCCTGGCATAACCAAACATCTCTCGGACCACACGTGCACTTTCGCCAATATACTTATCAACAATTGCTGAGGAGACGACCTTGAGGAAATTGGTGTGAAGCGTAGCTGCAACGGCCCGAGCAAGAAGTGTTTTCCCCGTTCCAGGGGGACCGTAGAGTAGGACGCCCTTTGGAGGCTTTATGCCCACTCGAACGAACAATTCGGGATTTAGTAGCGGTAATTCAATGATCTGCTCGAATGTTTACATATTATAAGGACAGATACAAACATGAAAGAAACGTACCTCGCGGAGTTCTCGGACCTGCTCCCCCAATCCACCAATTCCTGCAAACGAAGCTTGTCCAGGATCTTCCAGGCTCATTTTATACACCATTGGATCAACTTCTCTAGGAAGTATCCGCATTATTGTAAGAGTTGTCATATCAAGGGAGACGCGAGTTCCAGACTTGAGTTTGGCTGCTGGAAGAGCAGGACGATATGAAACCACATAGCGTGGACCTGACGATGCTTTTACAATAACTGCCAAACAACTGGATAAAGCCATAGTGTATGAAGGATCCGACGTTGAACTCACATCTGTCGTCGTCGAGCTGCTTCATAACCTCACCAATGATCTGGCCAACAGATTGGACCGCCTTAATGTCCTCTTCTGTTTTCTCATAAGCTTTTTCTAGATCCTTGAGAGAAAACCGAACTGCAACAATTTTCCCGTTAGAAACCTCTGATAATGACACGTTCGGCACGTACGATTTTTGAGGCTTTCGCTACTTGCTTCATGATTCCGCATTCTCTATTCTTGGGGTTCAATGGAGCGTGAAAAGACAAACGTGTAACATACCTCCCGATAACTTTTGAGAGCATCTTGCCGGCGTTGGTCCATGGTACTAGAGGAGGATGACGGTTGCGTGTCCATGATGTGTTCTATAACAGAACATGAAGACGCGTAAGCCGGACGCGTTCATGCTCAACCGTGCGAATATACAAATTAAATTGAGTCTGCTATTTGTCGGCCTGATGGTCTAGTAGTATGATTCCTTGTTAGGGTGCTCAAGCACAATTCGAGGAGGTCCTGGGTTCAATTCCCAGTCAGGCCCAAAACTTTCACTTTTTTGTCGGTCCCTCGTAGCTGTGTGAGAGCGTCGCAAATTGCAGGGCGAGCATGAAACTACAATACATGGTATTAAAAAAGTACAAAAACATGAGCATAAGTTACGACAGCAAGCCCAAAGTCGAAACCAGATCCCAAAAATACCGTTCCCGTCCAGCGGAATATTAACGTTAGCTATTAAATGTTCATGAAGTTGGTCGAGAAAGAGCAGCTGTCTCTGTTTGTATGAACTCCTTCCAGGCAGTCCGAGTCGCTGATGGGAAGAGATACGATGAAACTTTTGCCCCTGGGCCGTAAAAAATTGCGTCATCATAAGCAGGGAGGTTGTCTGCAGCCAGCGTCGCGTTCGTTCCCCCGATAACGACGCTACCCTTTTTCGTCTCTACCACTAAACCAGTTTGATTCTTTCCTAAAACAAATTCGCGAAGGAATGTGAAAGCCTTAAAGTGCTGTCAAGTTTGATAACAAGTTGATAGTAGGGAGCATACAGAAAGCGGTTGATCCAGTGGTACCATATGGCCTGCACCGTTGAAGAGAACATAAGTCCAGTTCCGCTCTTGGCGAATTATACCAGCAAAGTCTCCTTTATCGTTGTGCCAGGGCGTCGAAGGTTTGACTGTGAAGCCTTGTATTCCTCCAAAGGTTGTATTCTGCAGAGATAGTTAGAGTTGATTCCATGAATCACGGGTGATGCGAACTTGGATGGTAACTATCTCGTAATACGTCAGCGAAGCGTGTATGGAAGACTAGTGTGACAAACTTTCAGTGCCCCTGTGTGCAATGAGAGCGTCCTTGTTCCCAGAATAAAGTACGACGCCAACACCACGGGCCGATGCATTGGCTGCCAATTCAGTGAAGAACGTCATAGGCCTGGAAAAGCCGTCCATGAGTGATATCACACTATCAAGAGAAATGACGCACTCAGGGCCTAACCGTAACATGACCAATGTCACATTTTAGCAATATTTTAGGGGAGCAAATAGTACGGTTACTGACTCGGGTCAAGGTCTGTATCTTTTGCATTAAAACACGCTGATGTGTAGACATGAAAATTTCCAACTCACTTGAGCCGTCTGGATTCCCGAAGACAAAGTTGAAACTTAAATCCCAAGGTTTGCTCCGAGGCGCGTGGTATGCGTCCCTGACGCGTGGGTCTACAGGCCAACATTTATTCAAAGGATACATGCGTTGGAGCTTTCAAATACGAACCATTAAGGAATATACTGGCATCTTGATTGATTAGTGGGTTGGTAGCATCTGTCACGTCGTAAACCTGCATATCGCTTAGCCATTCGTGCGACGCTAGTACACTGAACTTGAAGATGCATACATTCCAAATAAAGTCGGTATCCTTGCTCAAGCCTGTTATCGATACATCAAGTAATGATCAAAAAAATCAATTCAAGACTTACAGTATGGGAACGTGTAGTTCAATGAATAGTCAAGGAACATATCAAATAGGAAGCATCCATACTAGCGATATTTTCAGATTCCAATGGGTGGGAAGTCGGTCGATAAAGCTCACCCAGGGATCCAACTCATCTATTGACCTTCCAGAGAGAAATTCTGTGCTTGAGGAGCCACAATTCTGCTTAGACCGACGTCCAAAGAGATGTCGCTTTCGGTCAGAATATCTTTTGGCCAATTCAGTTTTGAAAGTGTGCCGAGAAAGACTAGTTTTGAGGAAGAAGGGAATTTCGCGCGATTTTGGCTGAACAAGGGGCACGGAAGGGAGGATACTATTTTGCGGATATGTCAAGTTGATATCGTAGTTACACATATGCGATCTATGGATGTGAATTGTTAGACGCAATACGAAAAAGTCATTCTGCGCACTCACTGTTCTTTGAAATACTTGTATACTTGTGGGTCATAACCAATTAATTGAGGATAGGTTTCAATGATGTCTAGCTAAATGGAACATCAATATCTAGAAGTGAGATATAGCTGCACCGCCTACGGCTGGGAGTAGTTCAAAGACTGTTCCGGAAGCCATTGTGCCGTCACCAATAACTATCTTTGCAAGCTTTACAGGAGGATTTTGGAGCCCAAAGTACGCCTTCGCAATATATGGCTATATCAGCGGCGATGAGCGGAGGAGTAAACTAAGAAAACTGGGGAACGGCGTACAATATATGTCCCAGCGTAACTCTCGCCAGTGAGATGAAGAGGACGCTTGGCGAGATTGGGAAAGACTTTGACTAGATTTGCCAGAAAACCCATCTGAAAACTTGCTCAACTTTTACTGTACTTGTCGATTGAGAAGTTGGACATGCATACAAAATCTGCTCCCATTTGATCCTCGTCAGTAACTAGGGGTTTCGTCAGAATTTGTCACTCTTCCGGATATGGTACACTGACTATAGCCATCCGCATCCGCCGTGGAGAAACCAACGCCCCTGAAAGGAGTCAAAAAACACACACAACTAATTGAAGCCAAAGTAAGGTGTTACACTGGTTGATCAATCCAAAAATAATCTGCCAGTTTGTTCCAGCCGTATGTATTTTTTTCAACGCTGTAGTCGGCAT
The DNA here is from genome assembly GCA_900068965.1 of Calocybe gambosa. Lineage (NCBI taxonomy): Eukaryota > Fungi > Basidiomycota > Agaricomycetes > Agaricales > Lyophyllaceae > Calocybe > Calocybe gambosa. The sequence goes on from CEMU01569459.1 coordinate 79,654, forward strand.
TGATACGTATTGGCCCGTTCTAGAATGTGCGTTATGGCATTGGTGAAGCAGACGATACCTGACACGTACCTCGAAGAACGCGCCAAACAAGCTAGAGGATCCGGGGCTGAGCAATTGGTTCCAAGTGTTAGCCAAAAGGAGTGATTGCTGCTTGTGAGATGTGCCATACCCTCCATTTAGCCAGATGCCCCATGGCGCGTTAGTGTCCGCTCCAGCTGGTGCTATCAAGGAACCCCGACTCTTTTCAAAGCCAAGAAAGAAGAGCGTATTGTTTGGATGCCCAGAACGCTGCACAGCAATGTTCCCGGCAAAGCTTCGCCCGGTGTCGAAGGTTACGTTGGGCAGTTTGTTGGACACTTCAAAATCTACCATGGTTCGTGAGACGCGTCGTACGACTTGGAACTTTTTGGTAACAGACATACACTTCTGCCATGCTGTGCTATAATCACCCGATGGTTGACCAGGATACTGGTGAGGGAATGTGCTCGGGAGGTCAGCAGCGGCTAGATAAACGTTAGCGAGGAGAACTGCCAGGAGGTACTGTGTCCAAGTCGTTAGGGCCATTTCCTGGATGCTTAGGAATGTGAGTCTGGCGTAAGCTTTATATAAGTATCGGCGAGGATAACTATAGACACAATTGAACGGAACGTGGCCGTGTAGCCGAGATGATTCAGAACCCATCAGATAGGCCCGTCATTGACATGCATGGTTCAAGCAATAACTCTGAAAGGTGTTTACAGTACTTGGGTGACGTGTTTATTGTTTACATGGCCA
>CEMU01569459.1:80448-99278 GCA_900068965.1 Calocybe gambosa
GAGGACAATAACAATGTTCTGACATTTCCTATAATAGCCTCGTTCCAATTCTCATGCAATTGTTTAGCAGTCATACATGGAAATAAGTCGGCTGCAAAGGGCAGACTGGCAACTTATGAAGCATTTTCCAAGACAACCAAGTTATGTCGCGTTCGTCTCTACAAGCTTGATTTCCAAGTTCTTGGAATAGGTAACTATGGTCACGTGTGTTATTCGTTCCTTATGATCTAACCTCTACATGGCCCGTAAGAAGCGTCTACTCGACGACGACGATTCAGATTCCTACGATGAATCTGACCCCGAATTTGACGGTGCTGAGCATGATCCAATAGCACGAGAGGAACGTGAATTATTCGAGAACCCTTACCAAAGGAAAAAGCGACGGAAAAAACATGGCGTATTTGCCGAGGACAGCGAAGATGAGTACTCCCATTCCAGAGGAAAACAATCAGCGGTGAAAAGGAACGACTGGACAAAAGCCCCTGCTTTTGTCTCGAGTGACAAAAAATTTGTTCTCGAGCAAGAGGAAGAAGTGGATTCAGACAAACGCGAGTCTGAACATTCGGAAGACGACACAGGAAGCGATAGAAGCAGTGGCGAAGACTCAGACGCCGTTTATTCTAATGACTCCGAATCCAAGCCAATGTCGCCTCGTGTCCGAGAGGAGGAAGAGGAAGAGGAAGAGGCAGAAAAGCCACGGATTGGTGGAATAGGCTTAGGTCCTTCAAAATTTCCGCCTGCTTTCTCGTCCCACGATAATGTAATCAACACCTCTTCAACACCGGTGGCACTTGGCAGCGACAATCCTTCCGCGATGCAACCAAAGGGGGGCATTGGAACGCGAAACACTAATATCTCGTCTGCGTCTTCTGCGCCCGCTGAAAACTTGCCCTCAGCCTTCAGGAAACGCCCGTTTTTTGGAAATGCCGCGCCGCTCAAACCCGCAGCCGTCTTCGATGCTTCGGATATGGCTCACTTTAGCAAGCTTCAAGGTTCATTTGGTGCGCGTATACTCCAAAAGATGGGATGGCAGAGTGGAACCGGACTGGGCACTGCTGGAGAGGGTATTGTGACGCCCATCGAGAGCAAACTGCGCCCCCAAAAGATGGGGATTGCTTTCAAAGGTTTTAAGGAAAAGACGGAACAGTCGAAGAAAGAGGCAAGGCGGCGAGGTGAGGTTGTCAGTGACGACGAGGATGAAAAGACCAAAAGACTTCGTAAAAAGGCTAAAGAGCAAGCAAAAAAACGGTCTGACGTGTGGAAGCAGCCGAAGAAAGCAAAGATCAAGCTGGAACATAAAACGTACGAGCAAATTTTGGCCGAAGGTGGGCAGGAGCCTGTTGGCGCAGGTATTGGTCAGATCATTGACGCTACTGGGGCTGTGGTAAGTGTCGTTTGAAGTTGTTCTACACTACGCCAACTATCATTGTCTCGAACAGCCGCGCCAATTATCTTCACTGGCTGATATATCGCTGAGCGGATGGGTACCATCGAATGATCCAACCCGTGTACCTGAAGTTCGGCACAATATCCGGCTCATTGCGGAAACTTGTAAAAGCGATCTTGACGGCCTTGCTCGTGAGGCAAGGTCTCTTGATCAGCGGAAGAAATTAGTTGTCGAAGAGGATGCACGATTACGAAAGAATATTGCACATGAAACCGAACGTGTGTTTCTTGAGCTCTCTTTGCAGGAGTTTTTATTCATCCATCTTTCTCAGTGATTGAGCGCCTCCAAAAAGTTCAACTCGTCGTGAATGATATTGATGCCAAGGCCAAAGAACTCGCGTCCGTTTACGAGGTATCGCTGGAACCATTTTCACCTCTCTTTTATATTCTAGTGGACCAGTTTTCCAGCGAGTTTGAGAGATACCAGCTGGATGAGATTGTGGTGGCTGCGATAGCTCCATTGGTCCGGCGGATGGTTGCCAGTTGGAATCCCCCTGAGGATCCGACCGCTTTCGTTTCCGTCTTCCGCACTTGGCGACGGGCCCTTAGAGCTAATGCGGAGGACACAGCCCCCGTATCAGAAGTGGATGTTTACGGATCCAATACCGCCTATGTACCATCGGCATCAGCGATGTAAGTACAACTCTTTTCGATCTTTTTGTCGTGCTCTCTGATGCCAATCAGCGGAAAGACGATGACCCCGTTCGAAAGCCTCCTTTGGAATATCTGGTTACCCAGAGTCCGAACGTACATCAACAACGATTGGTTGCCAGAGATCCCATCCTCTGCCGTCAAACTATATGAAGCTTGGGGCACCTTACTCCCGAATTTCATACGTGACAACTTTCTCGACCAACTAATTCTTCCAAAAGTTGAGAAAGCTATTGCTAATTGGAATCCGAGGAAGGATCAAGTGTCATTACAGTCCATTGTTTTTCCTTGGTTACCCCATCTAGGATTACGGATGGAAAGTCTGCTTGCTGACGCCACACGTAAAGTAAAGAGTTTATTGAGAGGTTGGAGTGTAGGTGACCCAATGCTAGTGGAGTTGAACGCCTGGAAAGAGGTTCGCCGTTTAATGCCTATACACTCGTAATTCTCTCAGCCGGCTTCCCTAGGTCATTGATGCAAACGAATGGGATTCGATGCTATTGAAATATATTGTCCCTAAGCTTGCTGCTACTCTTCGTGATGACTTCCGTGTCAACCCTCGTGATCAAAAAATGGAGCCCCTCCAACATGTCCTACAGTGGTCGAGCGTCATTAGACCTTCTATTTTTTCTCAGATCTTCGAAACAGAGTTCTTCCCCAAATGGCTCGATGTTCTTCACGTGTGGCTTATCCAACCTCGCGTCAGCTTTGAAGAGGTTGCGCAATGGTACTCTTATTGGAAGAGTGTATTTCCAGAAAATGTGCAGAACATGTCTGGCGTTGGTCGAGGCTTTACTAGAGGACTTCAGCTGATGAACAAAGCGATTGAGCTTGGGCCAGATGCACCAACACAACTCGCTCGACCCGACTTCCGCGCGGAGCAGTCGGCGAATACCACATCTGTTCGCAATGGCGTCAAGGGAGCGACGAAGGCACCACCGAGATCTTCAGCGCTTACACAAGAGATTACATTTAGGTCCATCGTCGAAGAATTTTCAGCGTCGCATAATCTCCTATTTATTCCAACTGGCCGTGCACACGAGCTTTCGAGGATGCCACTCTTTCGTGTTAGTCCAACGGCCGATGGAAAAGGCGGTGTGTTGGTTTACATCCTGGATGACGCAGTATGGGCTGCAGCCCCAGACGGGGAGGGCTACCGAGCTATATCTCTGGAGGATATGGTCCTTAGGGCTAATAATAATTCATAGAACAAGTGTAATTTTACGCAATGTGTGAGGGTGTAACAGTATGGGATGTCGGGCTTTGAGATAAGATATCCGTTTTTCAGAAGAGGAGCTTAATTCTATGTTTGCTCGACAAGAACCGTTTTTTTCTTTTCTGCCTTTGGTTTGGTCTCTCCCGCCCGTGTATGCCTTCTTCTCCTCTCCTCCTTGATTCGCTTTGCCTCCAGCATTGTGCGCTTGAGCTTGTTAGCCTGGTACACAGCTTTTGGTAGATGCCGCGTCCTAAATCACAGGCTTTAGTGTGACATGAGAGGGGGGTATAACTTCAAATAACTCACCTCGCGACCTTGTTGACTTGACTATCCATCCTCCAACGGTTTTTAAGACTCTCACGATACTCGATAGCTGCCCTTTCACGCGCGGTGATGACGCCAAGTTTTTCGGATGCCTTGGCCTTCCATATTCGAACGTTACCATCATCAGACCCCGTTACCACAAAGCGCGCATCTGCGGAGAAGATTGAAGATGATACCCTAGATATGGATGAAGAATCGGAAGATCTTGAAACGCGTGATATCTAACCTTTGCATGCGTTTTGTATGGTACACCTCTGGCGAATGACCCTGATCTTCCTTCCATATTCTTACTGTACGGTCCCACCCGCCACTCACAAACTCAAGACCAGTGGGACTCCAGTCACAGCTCATGACTGCAGCAACATGAGCCTTGTAGATTTGGTTTGGTGTTGCTAGATGCCGGATGTCATAGGTGTAGAGATTATGGTCTTCAGAAGCGAGAAGCACAGATGTCGGAAAGGTTGGTGACCACGCAAGAGCGTTACTACGCATCTGAGTAACATTTATATTAGTGAAATGACGAAAACCAGACTTCGGACATGTCCATCACCTGCATAACGATACGGCGCTCAGCCTTTCCCGTCCTGATGTCGTACAACGTAAACGTGCGGTCGGAGCCTATGCTAGCAAGAACGGATGACTCGCTGAGATTGAAGCGGACGCTTGTGATCGTCTCCGTGGAGGTGGGAAACGTAAGATTTGATATAGCAGCACTCCTAAATAAAAGATATGGTTGGCGTGATAATTGAAGGCCGCATCTACCCACTTAGTCTCGTCCCATACTTGAACAATATTTGAAGCAGTTGCAAAAAGGTGATCCGACCTGTGGTGATCTATCGAGCTTGAGAAACATCAGTTTGTGGACATTCTGGATTGTTGTGAAACGCCAATTTAACTTGAATGCTGATTTTCCCGAGTAGATATTCAATGGCTGATGCAATGGACTGTTAAAACCAACATAAGTGATTGTTCTGAAGCTACGCACTTGATCTGATGTTTCGCTCCCTATTTCCCATAGCTTGACGTTTTTGTCAACCCCGCAACTCAGTAACCTGTCCGTTTTCGTGAAGCACAATCCCGAAACTTTCCCTTTATGTGCTTGAGGCACCTTTAACAACTTTTTCCGCGTTGAGAGATTATGAACAATAATGCCTTGCTGATGTATTAAAGGGTAGCTCAAAGCTCTATACCAGGCAGAATCGCACACACCTCCGTCCCAGCTTCCACTGGCGATCGTTGTTAAAGACCCTGGTTGTTTCGCAAGAACTTCGACGGCATCTACATGCCCTTCCAGAGCATCCACAAAAGGCTTTGCAAAGAGACGATCTAACTTTGCTGCGTTAAGAGCACGGGTTCGTTCCCTAGCTCGTGCAAAAGGGTGCAGGAGAGGGTCGAGATTACGAGAAACGGGTGTGGGGTCGCCCGGCCGCATTGGCAAATGAGCTGCAGGAGCATGCTGGAGAACCGAAATTTTCTGGAACAAGATATGGGATCTTATTATTGCAACGCGAACTCATAAAGAGACTTCCTACCTATACTTACCACCATTGGATAGAAAAAAAAACAAAACAAAGAAAATACAAGCTTACATAATAATCCTTCGTCTCTCAATGACCGAACAGCAGGTTCAAGTCATTGATGTCGACGCACCAATCTTCGTGGATCTTACTCAAGTGATAACCATTGACTTGACGGGCGAAGGCCAGTCCTCTCCTCCCCTCCACATTCCCCAATCACCTCCTCGCAAACGGGTAACTTATACTCCGAAGAACGTGTACGTTCCGATGTGTTTAATTCTAGTCTCAACATCGACGGTTTCGATAGGTCACCTACCAAAGGAACACAAAAAGCTGCTACTTTTAGAGTCGACGACGTTGACAAAAGTCCCCTTGTTGACCAGATGTCACCCTCTCCTGTTAGGACAAAAAGGGAATTTATCGATATAGACAGCGATGGTGAGGATGTTAACTGCAAACGCAAAGTATGCATTTCTTAGATATTCATTGATGCTCCTTTTTTACCCCGAGGTATTTAGAAATTCAAGAGGGAACTTAGCATAAGCTCTGACGAAGAGGAGGCCTACTCTCGATGTCACGCTGGATACGATCTGAATAACGAAGATCTTGTGAGACTTTTAACGCCTCGCGCAAAGGTTAAAACTAAAATACGCAGTGGAAACCGGTAAAAGTGAACAAGTCCAAGATTACTTTCGACGTTACAGAATGCGCCGAAAGCTTTACCGCTTGGAAACCTTTCGTAGCCCCGCCCTATATCCCGCGACCTGATATATCCCAACCTTATTCAAACTGCTATACTAAACCACCAAAATGGGATTATCCGGTTTGTTCCTCTTACTTATCCCAAACCTGCATTGACCAAGTTCTCAGGGTGCTCGGATAATTCATCGCTTTCCACGTCCTATTCAAGCACTTCATCCAACGTGGCTACATACTGGACATTGGTTACCACCTGTACAGCCCTTCAAGCATGTAACATCTTTCAAGACTGCCGCTGGATGTGATTCATTTGAGTTGCGCACCAAGTTTTCCTTGTTAACTTCTTTTTTCACTAGCCATCACCCAAATTCAGCAGTCCGGAAGTCACGTTGCGATTAGTAGCGCTACTGTTGGAGGACAAGCTGACCAGCCCGACGGTATGCCCTCATTCTCTGCCGTGTTTATGTCTCTTAATGGTAAACGGTAGATGAACTCAACCCATATAATAAAGAAGGCACAATCATGGTTTGGGACAACGTTGCCCACGTTCTCCCAGGTCATTCTCGAGAGCGAAGTTCATCCATCTTTCAATTTCGTTTCTGCCCTATACTGACTGATTGACACCAGGCCAACAAGTTAAACACTACACAGTGCATGACGTGAAGTTTGATCCTTGCAGGTTGATTATTATCTTCTCACCTCCCTTACTTTGGTGTTGACGGGAGAAAAAGTCCGTCTATTGTGTCATCAGGAAATGACAAGTCAGTTCATATATGGGAACTTGATGAGGACACGAACTTGTTCTGTCTATCTGATGTCTGTAAGTATTTCTCAGCTAATGAACTCCTATATTCATGTCTGCATTCACCTTTAGGGAAACTTGGCCATGTTCCACATGACCTTGCTTTTAAGCCAGGGGAGTCGATTCTTGCGGTGGCGGAGCGGTGAGATCAAACAGACCACCTAACATAGCCCCATGTATTAACTCTCTAAAGGAATTTAGTGATCTACTCAGATATAAGCTCAAATGCGTCCTATTCATCAGTCTTTCCATTCCCGCTTAAAAGGGCCAAACACACCATTGGAGCCATTGCTTGGGGCCATGAGCCCACAGCCTCTTACGTTTTTGCATCGTCAGAGCCTATAGATAAAAGCCTGCTGGGGTCTCATTGTGCATTTGATGCTACTGTACACAAGGCAGTCTACACGTTTAAGGAGGACGGCGCAGGAGACGCCATCGCTATAACCAAAGATGGTAATCACCATTGCATTGGAATCACGCGAAACTCAACCCATACTCATTTCGTTCAGGGGAAAGGCTAGCCCTTTTAACACGCCGTAGCGAACCAACGAATCTCCTACAGATATATGACATTCGTCACGCCAATCCGGAAGCAGTCCTTGCTATAGCACTTGAACCTTTTCCTCGTGATCTGGAAGGCGAAGTCACTAGTGCTGACTTTAGTCCGGACGGCATTTACCTTGCACTGGGACGAAACGACAATCGTACACATGTATACGACTCTCGAAGACTAGATCGCGTCCTCTTTGACTATGAGCACCGCGGACAGCCCCGCACTAATCCCGGAGCTCAGTCCTACGGTGTGGTGCAGGTCTGTTGGGTTGAAAGAGACCGTGTGAGACCTATGGGTCTTATCACAGGTGGAAATGATGGTGAGTTGAGGGGTGTACCTTTCGGCTTGAATATGTAATAAATCCCCTCCCCGCGTAGGTTGCGTACGCTTCTGGGATCCCCTTCGAGCGCCCAAACACCCGAACAATGGGATTGTGCTCGCAGAAATGAGTTCAGACATTGCCGCCTTTTCGGTTGGAGACCGCTACCAAGAACAGCGTCCCCTGGTTGTGTATGTATTTGCGTCTGGTGAGATGATAAGAAGCTTACTATATATATATTTTTCAGCGGGGACAACGCAGGGGAAGTTTCTGTATTTGACATTCACCCTTCCAGCTTTCATTACATGTATCCGTCTTGTATTAAGGATTGGCTATCATGAACTTTGTTGTTGTTATCTATCGTCTAACTTTATCCCATTACCGACATCTGACCACGGAATAATGTCGTACCTCCTAGTAACATATAAAACGTGGGACGTTGCAAAGGTCCTTGAATCACTTCTTCCATGCCCTTCAAAGCGTCTTCTGGTCCTCTTTTCTTAGGACTTGACTTGTCAACACAACAGCTCAAGGCTATCATAATAAACCAGGACCTGAAGCTCGTCCACGAGTTCTCCGTCCATTTCGATGACGATCTTCCAAACTACGGGACAACTAATGGCGCCCTTCGTGGGCCTGGCGATGGAGAAGTAAAATCTCCTGTTGCCATGTGGCTGGAAGCCATCGATCTGCTGTTTCAACGCATGAAAGATTCAGGTGTGGAGCTTAGCTTGATAACAGCTGTATCAGGAGCTGGGCAGGTTGATTACCACGTCGCTGTCGTCCCCCAATTCTTACTGACCAGCATTCTAGCAACATGGATCGGTCTATTGGTCACAAGACGCAGATTCACTCTTGGCTAATCTTGATCCATCTCGGTCGCTTGTTTCACAACTAGCACCAAGAGCATTTTCACTGCCCATAGCTCCAATATGGCAGGATTCCTCAACGACGCGAGAATGCAGAGATCTGGAGCAAGCTATCGGCGGACCTCAAGCATTAGCAGATCTAAGTGGAAGCCGAGCATATGAACGGTTTACAGGCAATCAGATTGCGAAAGTGGGTAACAGCCTCTTGTGCTCTGCTTCAAGCCCCATGAACCAGTCGAGCTTTAGATATACCGACTTCAACCTCAAGTGTACGAATCAACATCTCGTATCTCGCTGGTTTCTTCATTTATTCCATCACTTTTTCTGGGTCGCATCGTTCCTGTGGACATATCAGATGCGAGCGGCATGAATCTCATGGATATCATCACCTGCAAGTGGAACGATACCCTCCTCGAAGCTTGCGGCGGCCCCGAGTTACGCGCCAAATTGGGCCCAGAGCCAACGATAGGGGGAAGTATATTTGGGACAACTAGTAAATGGTGGACTGAACGATGGGGCCTCCCTTCTGGTAAGTTTCTTATAATACATTTCTCTTTCAGCTTATCAACTTGATCAGATTGCATCATTGCACCATTTACCGGAGACAATCCGGCGTCCGTTGTTGCACTCTCAGCTCCTGGGGATGCCGTACTTTCTCTGGGTACATCTACAACTTTTCTTCTTTCTATTCCTGGAGCAAGCACGCCTCCAAGAAGGTTCACAACTTCTCATTTGCTATCGCATCCTACCGATTGGAATGGTAAGATTGCGATGCTCTGCTATAAGAATGGTGCTCTTGCACGAGAACAAGTGAGGGACCGCTACGCGGATCGAGATTGGAGTCGGTTCAATGAACTTGTAGAAAAAACCCCTCCTGGAAATAATGGGCATTTTGGTCTCTATTTTCCTCTGCCAGAAATAATTCCTCCAGGCGTTGTTGGACAGTACGTCTTCCATGTAGAAAATTCGGGAGGGGGTGCTAGGCCGTTGCCTGCTGGTGAGATACCAGTGGACGCGCATCCCCGTGCCATCCTTGAATCACAGTTCTTGTCTATCCGGTCTCGTATAGCTGATATACTGCCGAAGGATTCGCCGCCCCTTCAACGGCTTGTGACGACTGGCGGTTCTTCCGCAAATCAAACTATAAGACAACTCGCGGCGGTATGTCCCATTCAATTCTGTGTACATATGATTGAGCCCAATTCTTTGGGTAAAAGGACATCTTTAATATGAAAGTATTTGCATCTTCAACGAAGGAAGCGGCAGGCATGGGAGGTGCCCTGCTAGCGAAATATGCGTGGTGGAAAGCCCAGCGTGGGGGCGAGGGGACATTAGAAGAAATGACCAGTGGAGAGGTGACTGGACTCAATTGCGTAGCGGAACCTATGAAAGAGGTGGCGAAGACATATGAGAAGCTGGTGGAAGTGTATAGGCTTTGCGAGGAGCAAGTTGTCTCGCAAAAGGCCTAAGTAATACTGTACTATGTACGTTGTGAAATAATGCAGGCAGTACACACGTATAAACACTGTACATGTTACGGATATTCTCCACAGTCAGGCGTTCAACCTTCTTTCGAACCTTCATCGAGCCAAATTTATGGCAACCTTGCGAAGTTAACAAATTGTCTAAAATTTTCCGACGTCAAGAAATGGAAACGCCCAAATCCTTGAAGCGATCGTTAGAGGATCGAGACAGTCCGAGTACAGGTTCAACAAGCAAACGAGTTAAGCATCTAGACGCGGCTGCGGAGATACTACCAGAGGGGCTGGAAGGGATTCAAGATTATAATACTCAAGGGAGGCAACACAAGCGCTCAAAGAAGCAAGACAAGAGGGCTGGACGTCGTAGCCGTCGGGGGACACGGGACAATGCGGAGGGCGAAGAACCATCTGACCGTCCAAAATTGCCCCGTCTGCCCAAACGTCAGTGCGCACTTCTGATAGGCTTCTGTGGATCGGGTTACAGTGGTATGCAAATGTATGCCTATGTCATTTATCCTCCTCTACCCAGTTATATTGACTCACATTTGGGTCTTCAGCCAACCAGATCATAAAAAAACTATAGAGGGTGTCCTGTTTCAATCAATGGTTCGTGCAGGGGCTGTCTCACAAGATAATGCGGACGACCCAATTAAAGTAGGCACTCCAGTTCTGCATGTTTAGAAACTGATACGCATAGCTCTCAAGATCGGGCTCGCCCGTGCAGCTAGAACTGATGCTGGTGTTCACGCCGCGGGAAATCTAGTTTCACTCAAGATGATAACAACAATACCTGATGTCCCGGACATTGTCGCTCGTATAAACGAAGAGCTTCCACCTGATATCCGTTTATGGGGCTACGTACGTTTGACAGGTCTACCTTCTTTGGTTTAACATACAAACCTTTTAATAGGTCCGAGTTCAAAACTCGTTCAACGCGCGTCTGTCCGTTGCATCTATCTGGAGTCTTTTCTGAAAACGATCTGCTGAAACACCACGTCCGTCCAGGGTCTGCGATAGTCGAAAATACACCTACTTCTTTCCTACGTACCTCCTAATTCCTCCGAAACCAGATAGTGGCCTCAATCGCGCGTTGCGCCAATATATATCAACGCTCTCACCAGAATTGCAAACGTCTTCTGTGGACGCGTCAATGGCACACCCTTTTTGGGCGGGATCTGATCTTTCTAGTCATGAAGGGGAGCTTTCTCGTAAGCGTACATGGAGAATACCAGAAGATCAGATGCGACGACTACAGACGATTGTGCAGAAATTCGAAGGGACTCATAACTTCCATAATTTCACTGTTGGCCGTGAGTTTGGCGACCGCAGTAATCAAAGGCATATGAAGAAAATTGAGGTATTTGGTTTCGTCGTTCATGTACAGATGCTCTTGACTCGTTTCCCCAAGATCGCAGATCCTGTTGTGTACGGTGACACTGAATGGATCAGCGTGTTATTCCATGGTCAAAGTTTCATGCTGCATCAGGTAACCCAAATTTTCCACAATCCATCGTAGTGATCTTACAGCAAAATGATTACCAGATCGTAAGTCATGACGCTTGAGGTCAACTACTCAATGGTAATCTTGTGCGTTATAGCGCAAAATGATGGCAGCATTGGTACTTGCCTGTCGCACGAATATGCCAGAGCAGGTCATCGACGAGGTATGTGTGTACTGCAAGGCTCCAGTTCAAGTGCTTGATGCAATTGTTTTAACAGCTCTACGGACCACGCGTCGTCTTTATTCCGAAAATGCCTTCTCTGGGTCTGCTATTGGAAGAGCCAGTGTTTGATTCTTATAACACTCGAATGGCGGCTGTGAGCGAAAAACTCGAGTCTTCAGATCCAAACTATAGGCCTCCTATAAGTTTCGAGGCTCACCGCAACTCCATTGATACGTTCAAGGAAAAAAACATCTACGAAAATATGCGACGTATCGAAGATCAAAATGGGTTGTATGTCTTTGTATCTATTATCTTATTCAAGTTACTTTTTCCTTTCGCCTCTAGATTCGATGCCTGGATACGCCACTTGGATGCGTATTCAGGAAACGACTTGCTCTATCTCAACCCGAGAGGAACAATACCACAAGTAGCAGTTCTCAAGAAGGGCGAGCGTCGCGAAAACCCTTTCCGAGAAAAGAGGAAATTTGATCAGACGAGCTTCATAGAAAATGAAAAGGCCAAGCTGCTCGAAGACGAAGATGAAGACGAAGCTCCTGTAGACAAAAAGGATCTTGCTGATACAGAAGGATAACATACAATTATATCATCTACAATATGCATCTATTAAGATTGGAACTTCCGCATCGTTTGGATCTCGTTGAGGAGCGCCTGTAGCCTATCATCGTCAATTTTTACCAGACTAGGTAAATAGCTAATCAAGACAAAAACTGCTTCAAACGGCTGCAAACTGACCTTGGAATAACACTCTTTGCTTCCTCCGCGTCGGCTGGGCATAAGTTTGCGATCTGAGCGGTCTCAAACTGCGTCAGAGCAGGCTCTCTGCGAAGCGTTCTTGAGATACACAACCAATTAGAATGCCCAATATACAGCGAGTTATAGGTCACGCACTCTCGCACGGCGCTCGCAGAGTCAGTTGTATTGAATTTTGTAAATGTCTTGACATACTCAAGTGTTTTATTGTACACACTAGGGTTTTTGCGGTTAACCAGCTATCCGGTGTGAATCTGGGGATACTACATACGCTGTGTCTGGCGCGTCTTTATCCCTATTCTCCAGTAAATATTTCACCTCTGAAATCAAAAGACAACCAGCATTATTAAACTCTTCGATGGCATATTTTCAGTGCGCTAGCTTATCAAATGGCGCGTTCATCTCACCTGCGCCTAGCTTTAATGCAGATGCATCTTCTTCCTCAGTCGTTGGTCGATGCCTCAGCCGAGGTGTGGTCATTGATAGTAGAAAGCTTTTTTTGGAGGTGACATGTTTACACCACAGTCCGTTAACATATAATGCCAAACATTCCCCCCCAATAGTTATATTATTTGACTGTTCTACTGTCGCATATAATTTGAACTGCCTCACCAAACGATACGAAAGAACAACTTGATAGCAAGTAAATCACGAAACATCAGCAACAAACCTTACAACAACTTGCCACTGTTAAAAGAAAAAGATTAAACACGGCAGTCACTCTCTTCCCGTCCCCTTTTCAACTATGAATTCTCTTTGGACAATGCTGGGGGCTGATTTTGAGCCAGAATTGATAGTTCTGTGGCTGCTCCTTCCAGTGTCATCGACTGGACCTGATCGGCCAGAGCCGAGTCCGTGCCCAAGTTACTCCTGGTGGTCCGCTCCTTTTCCTTCTCGAACTGCCCTTTTCCTTGTGTAGCAGAGCGACGGAGAACCTTTGGATTATAAAGTTCTGCAGACTATGGTTCATCAGATAATGCTCGTCACTCTTGCCACGATTTGGAACTCACTTTCGGAGGTGGCCTCTCATATTCACGATCAGAATATTCAAGACGAGCATCATCAGATGCATTAAAAGATGTAAGATGTTGAGCCAACATCCCAACATTTTGCTGTCCTGGCATTCTGATATTACGATTCGGCGTGTTGTTGCCCCACGCCCCCGAAGCGACGGGCATTCGCCTTTCGGTAAGGGCACTACTCACAGAGGATAGTGGCGGAAAATCAGCGGTAGACTGTAGTGGGGAGGGCTGAGTCGGGGACAGTCCATGATTGATATTATTACTGTTCGGATGTGCGTTAGAATTTCCGTTAAGGTTTCTCGGCGCGGAAACGGGGGACATTGTACGGGGGTTGTTATCATGATGCCGCGACTGTCCGTATGGTCCATGCATTTTTGGCTGTGGTTTGAGACCAACAGCCCAATCAGGACGAGGTGGTAATGGGTGTTGTGAGGATGTAGTCGAAGTGTAAGTGCGCCGCGAAGATGACGATGTTGTTGAGGAGGACTGTGAAACGAGTGATACTAATTCAGATGAAAAGATGTATGATAAAGTGTTACACACAGCAGTCGACGACACATCATCGCAGTTCGAAGAACGGCTGTTCACAGAACTGGTAACACTATTGTTTGACGTCTTTCTCGAGTTGTTCATGCGTGGTCCAATAGCGTCGCCTCCTCCTGGTCCAAATGAAGCGACATGACCACCTTGGCTCACTCCGGGACCATAACTCCATGCGCCGCGCCCATCATTCATGGGTGGAACACTCCTCCCTTTGACACCGTTGACACCATTGTGCCTACCAGGGCTCCGACCATTGTTGGAAGAATGGTTTGTCTGATTCGGAGCCCCACTGCGAACAATTGAAGGCGCACTATTGTTGTGTGCTGGGTTCCCCATCACAGCACCGTTGAGTGATCTCGGTATCTCATATATATTTTGCTGAGGATGTGATGGTTCTATATGTTGTCCGTGCTGTGGCGGGTAGTAAGGAGTGTTTGGAAATGCATAAGGGTGATGAGGTGGTGGCGGTGGCATATATGGCGGATACGGAGGGCTATGCATAGGAGAAATCGGATGATTCATGCCTTGCAGAGGTGGTGGAGGCGGAGGCGGCATTTGAGAAGAGACTGGCATATGTACCGGCGGCGATTGAAGTTGTGATGTGTGTGGCCAACCGTAATACGCACTATGCTGGGGCGACATATATGGCTCACTGCTCGACGGCGTTGAAGGATCTGATACGCTATGAGTAGGAGGTGGTGATTGGTAAGGATTATATGTCGGATAGTAAGAGTATCCACCAAAGTAGGCGTTGGGAGGTTGACCCGGCGCTGAATACGGGTAAGCGTATTGCGATGGATGGTATGCGTGAGATGGAGGGGGTTGTGAAGGATCATAAACCGTGCCTTGATTAGGTTCGTATATTGTTGCGTATGTGAAAGACGGAGAAGGTGCCCTGGAGTTTCGAGAACTGCCCTGCCCAGCATTATAGGATGGGGCAGAGCGCAACGATTTCGACGAGGACGAGGCTGAGGTATTCCGAGTAGAATGTTGAGAATCCTTCTTTTCGCGCGGATTAGGACCGGATGGGCCAGAATACTCGCTTTCAGTTGCTGGCGAGCTCCCTGTCTCATCCAGCTCACCGGTAATGCTGCTTCCTCCACCACCACCCGACAGACTGAGGGAAGACGAGCTGGCACTCATGTCTTTCTCCTTCTCCTTCTCCTTTTCCTCAAAATCCATGAAGATGCGAGACCTCGCCTCGTTATAGGCGGCCTCACGTTGTTCTATAGTCATTCGTTTCTTGTTACTGCTACCACCTGTGGCATTGCTGCGCCCGCCAAGGCTACCAGACTCGGAGGGTTCAACATCAGACAGATCTGCGTCTTCGCCGGTGACAGAGCCTGTTTGTGATTGGGTTTTATTTGACCGGCGATCACGATCTGGTAGTGACCGCCGCATGATTTTGAAAGCTGGTTGCGTATTTGCTTCAGCTGGAACTAAATCGCAAAGCCTCCGAGCGGGGCTATTGGCGAGAGAAGGCAACGTGAGCGAGGTAAAAAAGTGAGGGTGGAAGGACATACATTTGACTCTCTGATGTCGAGAATACCCAGATGACGCTCTTGTTGATAGGATCGTTTTCAGGTCGGAGACCGTAAAACGCAGAGCAACGATGAACGAGCATTCGTTGATAGGACGTTGATGGCGTTAATTCGATGCGAGGCCTTGTTCGGTCGCAAAAAAAAAAAAGGGGGGGAGGGTAGAAAGAAAAGAATTAGATGAAGCGCCCATAAGTCCAACGCGAGGCATCGCCGAGTTGGAAAATGGGGCAAACATACCTGCCGTCCCTTATGAGGCCCTCCATGAGCTCCCCCATCCTGAGAACATAAATCCTATCTTTGCTTTTGAGCGCCTCCAGGATTTGAGGGTCGACATCGAGCGGAAAAGTGGCCAATGTAGGAGCTGAGATGTCTAAATCCAAGTTGTTTTGAGGCAGTTGGGAGTCCAGAGAGGCTGAAGAAGGCAGTTGGAATGATGGGCTGTGGGCTGGTGCTGATGGGAGGGATGTGGACTCGTACACTGGGTTGAATGAGGACGGAGGAGATGCAGGCGGGATTGATTGCGAATGGTTTGTGGGTGGCTGCATGAGTGGAAGGTGGTCTGTTATGGCGAGTGAACAGGAAGAACGAGAGCCAGAGTTCGGCTGTAAAAGTGGTTCTAATCCGGGGAAATTTTTTTATAAGAAAAGGCAGCTCAGTGGATACAGTACGGAATCGAGTAGAGATAGCCAACTAGTTACCAAGCGCCATTTTGTTTTGATATGAAAGCTGCTAGAAAAGATATATTTTGAGGAGGAAGAGGAGGAAGAGGAGGAGGAGGCAAACGTTCAAGCCATCACTTGACGGGAAAGACGATGCAAGAAACCGTGGGTAAATAAATTATTATATTTCTATTATTTTATATTTCCTACTTATGACTGGCCTGAACTACCCTGTATATATTGAACCCAAGACTATGATAACTCCCTCTTCAGCTACCTATTTCATATATAGCACACGTTGAAAACTTACCAAAACACAAATACAAGCCCCCCATATATCGACAGAGCGAGAGCACCCTTGTTTAGCAACCAGTTCTTGTTGGGGTCACTACGCGTCAACTACAAGGGCACAAGCATTAGCACCACCATTTCACTGCCATGAATCTCTCACCTTCCAATAAAATAACCCAGGAAGGATAAACGAGATGGTCGTCGACCCAGTCGACCCGACGAACGACAACACTACGTTCGAGTTCGATGTCAGCGGAGTAAACATCGAATTCTTTAATCGAACCTACCCATCTGCAGGTCATCAACAAGGTAAGCAACAGTGAATCCAAACCCAATTATGGCACATGTAAGTATCGTATGCTTCAAATTCGACATATCAGACTCGCTATGCTCGTCCGCAAAATCATCATCGTCATCGTCGCTCGCCTTCATTGCTGTTGCTGCGTGACCCGAGGCAAACACCTTGTCAAGACAATTTCGACAGGGGTGTACTTGCAACGGATAAGAGAACAGCACTAAGACCACAATTGCCAGTTGGCCGAATGCGATGAAAAGTGAAGTAGATGGATACATGGCGACAATATTCGCACCAACCTTGGTACGTTTGCCTGAGCTTCATGTTTAGAATGCTGTGCCGAATAGACATTACCTTGGAACCAAAAGTCAAATAACCAAACACAGCAATAAGCTCATAAGTGAAAATTGCGGATCCGATAGATCCCCCTATAATGATATTCATTCTCTCTTGTGTGTTGCCCTTGACTTCATTATAGAGAGGGAAAAGCTGGATAGGCATGCACAAGTCAATATATTGAATCCGATGACAATACTATAGACCTACATTCTGGGCACAAGTAAAAGCAAATACTTGTATCGGGAAAGTCGATATAAAATTAGAGGTGAAGTGGATAAGGTGCACTTGACCTGGCGCAGGAGTTCCAGACTGAGGCCAAAAATAACATACAATCACGATAATGAGGAGATAGACTATCCGAATCGGGTGAGTGGGGCGACCATCCAGAGTAACAATACTTTCGTACCAACAGAGATTAGAGCAATGTAGCTGGTATGTCGGAGACTGTCTAATCGGCGAAGAAATGCAAAAGGAACGAGGATAACCATGAATATGCTGATCCAGTTGGCACCATTTAGAGTCCAAGAAGGAGGGTGTACAGTAGGTGGTGTGAGGACATGGTAAAAAGACTGTACAACGTTGGGCATAAGGCCCTTCACGATGATCAAGTAACTAGGAAGTAGAAATGATTAGGTTGTCCGGGCGATGCAATCATAAAAGAAAACTATACCTGATAGAGACGCCGAAACATTTAACGGCAATGGCGGCGTCGAAAAAGACAGCAGCGTTTGGGAATGTGAGTTCGGCGACGGCAAAGAAGGATGCGCGCCTGTGGCGAGTGTAGGTGGCGCACAGCGATAAGAGGTATAAACCAAAGGCTGCAAATGAGCCCGAGATGATGCAAGTGAGCATACCAGGTATGATGCCGGCAGAGGCCATGGCCTATGTGCAAAAGCACACGGAATTGGTAGGCGCATTTCAAATTGAGGGGCGGTAGTAAGACATACCAAAGGAAAAGTTAGCATCCCTATCACGAGTGAAAATTCAATATGCCTGCGGCATGGAGAAAAGAATTCAGACCGACCTGTGCCCATAATCGTGTTGGCAAGGTTGCTAATGCAGCTGAAGATAGTAGCGTGGCCCTCCCTCTTCGCAATGCGCTTCAAGGAAGTGTCTCTTTCACCACCCAAAAGTGCGCTCTGTTCACCATTCGAATTTGAGCCAGGATCCGCGGAACTGGGGTGGACTACCCCATAAGTTTGTACCATCTCTAGAGACTCGTCCTCTTCGTCTGGGTCAAAGACCTTTGGTTCGAGAGGGGGGTGGGGTAAAGCCAGATCTACGGGTATAGGGATTCTTTATCAGCGCTCCTGGGATGTGAAACCAGGAGTACCGATATCGGATTAGGCGTATGTATAAATAATAATAAGCGATTCCGCAGACAAGGCCATATGTCGGAATTCAAGTTCCTTGAAATATTCCCATCACGTGATACATACTGCTTCGCGGTTACATCCAACCGTACTGAGTACCGTACTCGACGGGAGCGCGCAGATGCTCCGGGTTGCCGCGTGGCCAGTACCAGCAAAATTGGCGCTTCAAGCTTCATGTATGGAATACTTTTGTAGTACATATAATACGAGCCAGTTACTTCTGTGGTTCTTTGGCTCGCTTCTTTTCCAAGGCAACTTAGTAGGACCCACAGTCACGCCGCGGTGGCACAGAAGCATTTGCGACGGGTATAACAGTTCCCAGATGCTCTCATGAATTTGATCACAGTTGCAAAGACGCACCCACCAGATCGCCCCTCTTACGGTGGCCTCACCTCGCAGATGTATGTAAATATATACCCACCAATCTATATGTTATTTTCTGAACTTCCCGTCAA
>CEMU01569459.1:100779-114934 GCA_900068965.1 Calocybe gambosa
TATAAATACATACACGGAGAGGTGAAGGTGCTAGGCTGTAGATATGGATTGTGCTCAGACGCGTAAATTGCGTTTTTGCATCTAATAGATGATTTAAAAAAAACACGAGTCGCTACGAAATCCCATGGTCACGAACACACACCTTCGAGGTCGCTCTCATTCACTAGCACAAACTTTATCTGTTGTACCCTATCTCCGTCATCTTCAAATTTCCCTTCAGGATCTTCACCCGTTCCGTAATCAACATATGAGTCTTGAGATCCTGCGACAGAACTCCCTTCAACCTCTCCGCACAATAGATAAGTGGCATGAGATGTCAGGGAGTGATACGGCGCATTTTCGTGGAAGACTGCCAGCTCGCTGCGAATAACGCGTCAAAATAGCATAACAATAATGATAAAAGCTTGATGTGATTCACTTTTTGGCAGCATTGACGTGAAGACGTAGCTCCCTGCTTAATGAACGGTAAGTGACCTGGAAGACATGATTCAACCTGGGTTGCATAGAGAAGAAAGCACGTAAGCCTACAATATTCTTCTCTATGAAAATCTGTTTGGTTAAATAATCATCCACCGCCGAGGAAGACATAGGGTTTGGTGGTTGTTTCGTTCCGACTCTAAACTTCGAAGAAACTTGAAGTCTCTAATCACGTGAAGTCCGCTCATAATTAATTTGTAGCTAGCGGTGGCATGTAGAGCGAATAACGATAGCAAAGTGCAATGCAGAGCAAAAAAAAAAGTAAAACCAGGAAACACAATTAGAATACATGAAACTGAACCAGTCAGGTTTTCATAGGCGCGCTAAAACCAAACCGTCCAGCACTCCTTTGGCGTTCAAGCGAGCGTGTCTTCGAACGCTGCTGCCGAATGTTTATCATCATCTGCTTCCCCACCGGAGAAAGTTCTGACGATGATGCCGGAGAAGGTGTCATCCCTGCAGGAGGTCGGAACATGGCTGGGGTAACAGCGGCTCGGAATAATGACTTGGAATCTGATTTGGAGCGAAGAGGAGTCGAAGGAAGTATGGGTTTCACGGTAAGTTCTGTCGTCCCATTTTCTTTGTCCATTTCATCCAGAATTGATCTGGATTCGCTTTGCCTTCTGTGAGTTTTGTCCATCAAACGAATAGGACGACTTATTTCTGCTTTACGCGAGCGTGATGACGAAGAGTCATTGGAAGGTGTCCGTCGGTGCGACCGGCGTTTAGCTACGATAGAAGTATACGGGTCCGAAGAGGAAGAGGCAGGGGCAACTGGATTTGATGACCACTCTGAAATGGTAGACGCGCGCCGGACCCTGCGGCTACCTGTGGACAGGCGCTTAGAAGGTGCTCTAGGACCGTGGGGAATACGACTTGGAGCGTCACTTTTACCAGACGGAGTGGGTGCAGTGACGATCACTCGCTTTGGTATATTGACAATATTTTCCATCTTGCGCGAGTTGCGCGGTTCCCAAAGTGTTTCTGCTACATTGGGTGCAGGGCGGTCAGTCACCTCGGAGGCTGGAGGGTAAGATGTATCTGATGGCGACTCAGGATGGGCTACGCTTGATTGTAGATCGCCAGTTATTCGAAAGTTGTTGTCTAGTTGTATCGCATTCGGTGCAGAAGGAGCAGACTTGTTATCAAACGAGTCATCGGAAAAATGTGAATGAGGTTCTTTGCTGTCGTCAAGCGATGTCTCATTGGACGACACACTGAAGACACTGGGCAATTCAGGGAGCGATCGCTCCTGTTCGTTGAGATATTCGACCTGTTTCCCATGCGTCAAGAACCTGAAAACCTGAGATGCTCTTTGAGGAGTCGTGGAATCCGAGTTCAAATAAGGGTTGCCTTCAGATCCAGCCCCAATGTGAGAATGGGATTCTGAAATACTGAGCTCGACTTCCATGGAGGAGATTGCTGGATTTTCATAAGTGCTCATAGAAAGATCATGACGACTGCCATTATCGTAATGATCATGTGGCGTGGCGGGTGTGTGAGGCTCAACGGATGAAACGCTAGATATGACACTTTCATTCTCACTAGGAGGTAGATTTCAGTTGTCTGTCTTGCGCTATAAAAACGTTACGAACCCTAAGAACCGTTCAGCCCATGAGATATCACCTTCCAAAGAACCAGCTATATTGACACTCTTCTTGCTGTTCAAGCTGGGAGGGTCTCCGAGAAGTTGCCTGAGAGTAGAGCCGTTTCTTTGAGCTTGTGGGCGCTCAGCCTTTTTGGGCGAGGGAGTATCATTCGAGAATGCTTGATCAGGAAGATGGCCATATTCATCATATAAAGACAGCAGGCTAGCTATGGATGGATTTGAGCGAAGCTCAAGAAGTCCTGATGCATCTTTGGGTTGAAGAGGTGAAGGTTCTGGGGGAGGCACGACGTCATTAGCAAGGCCAGTATTGGTATCGGAAAATTCGGTAAGAGAATGCTGTTTGCGTTTGTGAATCGTAACATTATACTTGACGTGTTGACTGATAGTGCTGCTTGCGAGACTTATCGCAGAGGATGAGGGAGGTTGAATAACAGCATTGATTGGATGGGCTATATTGGCAGCTTAATAAATCAACATTCCTAGAAATAGTTGGACACTTACGTAGGGGAGGTAGAGATGAATACTCAACTTCGTTTACGACGGTATAGCGAGTTGAAGATGAGCGGAGAATGCGACCCATGGCAGCTTCATGCTCTTCTTCTTCGACGGCGCGCAGCTTAGCGTCAACATTGTGAACAATTTGCAGGCGATCCTTCTTATGTTTCTTGCTGCCAATGGAAAATAGTCGCTTCAGAAATCCCATTTCCGCGCTTGAAGCTGTGAAGAGCAAAAGTCGAACTTGGAACAAACAAGTGACAATATAGCTTTCGCGTTCCCCTCCACGTGATGGCATTCCTTGCTCTTGTGACCCTTGATTCTGCTTGAAGCCCTCCAAGTCCCTCCCACTCCGAGCAATGTCGGTTATCATTGGGCACAATGAAGTTCCCAACACAGGCAGTAATGCTCGAGATTTTTGCATGCTGGAACGAAACTTGTTAGCTCACCTAAAGCTTGGACTTGTGCTTTCCCTTCTCTCCTCTTCTCTTATACTACGAGCTCGCCTCGTGCCCGAACACGACGAAATGAGCAACAAGGAGAACACGGCACTTGCCAGTATACAATTTGCTGCCTCTCTGGCGACGATTTTTGCTGGTATATGGGAATACCAAACAGGCTACCGTGATTTACGTGACAGGAGGGCGTTTCTCAACTCCGTCAAGTGAGTCTGGGAGATGAGATTAGAGTCGTGTTATGACTGTTACCATAGTCCGCACTTTGCTATCATGACCGTAGTGGTAATTGGCGTCTTTGCAACTTGCATTGTGCTATTTACCGAGAAATGATCATCACCCATCAGGTATGTTACGCATCTCTATCGGGCCCACAGCTCACAAACATACAGTATCCAGCATTGATATAACGTAGTGTAGTTTTAGTCACCCATATAACCTGAACCTGACCCTAGCACGGCACGTGTATTTCATAGTAATACAAGCAATAATAACGTTTGTCTGTAACTCAAGCTGGCGTAGTTCAAAGAGAGCCAATATCGGCTTGTAATTGCTAGAGTACTAGTGCTGCACGATAAGCTAGCAACGATATGAAGGACGAATAGTGTTTAATGGATATGAAGCGGATTAATAATAGTGATCGGAAGATTTTGATGTTGGCGTTATATATTTATATTCATACGAGTTCATGACCTAACTTACCACTCTCCTCATTTCTTTCCCTAGACCCTCTCCTTCCCCATGAAAATCAGCGAGAAAATTGACCAGTACACAAAAGAGGACAGACTATCATGGTCTTTCGAATATTTTCCCCCTAGAACGGCTCAGGCATGTGCCTAGTGGCCTTACTCCATCAAATTCTGACTTTACTTGAAGGGCTTGCAAAATCTCGTAGACCGTATAGAGCGTATGAGAGCTCTGGGTCCGGATTTTATAGACATAACATGGTCAGGATCTTCTTCAGGACTCTCCAGTACTGCCTTACCATTCAACACAGGAATGCTGGTGGCCGTACATCCGACCTCACCTCAGAAATGGTCAGAGTATGCCAGCGCTTGATTGGGGTAGAAACAACCATGCATTTGACATGCACTAACATGCCTGCCGAAAAAGTCGTCGTCGCCTTGCGGGTACGCCATTCACAGTCCTTTATCTTATCATCATTGAAATAAATCAATAAATTATCAGGAAGCCAAACAACATGGTTGCCGAAATATTCTCGCTCTGAGAGGTGACCCCCCAATGGGCAAAGAGACCTGGGAAGCCATCGAAGGTGGTTTTGTCCATTGTGTCGACCTCATAAAATATATCCAGAGCAACTATGGCGATTATTTCGACATCTCAGTCGCTGGCTTCCCTCAACATGCCATCCTGCCCCCGGACGAGCTCGCTTTTGAGATGGAATGTCTCAAGGAAAAAGTCGACCTTGGTGTCACCCACATTTTCACACAAATGTTTTACGACATTGAGATCTTTATTAAATGGGTCAAAGCAGTTCGCGATGCTGGTATCACTATTCCTATCATTTGTGGTGTCGCTCCCATCCAGACATGGAATGGCTTCTTGCGTGCAACGAGTTTAGCCAAAACTGTGATCCCTCAGCACTTCTTGGACGTACTGGAGCCACACAAGAACGACGACGAGCAAGTTAGGGCTCTGGGAATAAAGCTAGTCGGCGACATGTGTAGGAGGATTCTCAAGGAAAACCTTGGCATTCGTGCTTTCCACTTCTACACAATGAATCTGGAAAAGGCAACCAAGATGCTACTAGAGGAGCTCGGTTTCGTCCCCCGAGTAGAGATTATCAAACCTCTTCCCTGGAGGCAGGTAAGTAATGATGCATCTTGTGCACCTCGTGCCTAAAGCTTTGTCATGTGTTCTTATTCTGACTTACTTTTTTAATCTACATCGAAAAGTCGCTCACTCCCAATCGCCGAGAAGAAACTATCCGTCCTATATTCTGGGCTAACAGGACCAAGTCTTACCTCTCACGTACCGAAAACTGGGATGAATACCCGAACGGACGTTTTGGTGATTCACGCAGTCCCGCCTATGGCGAATTGGACGGATATGGGCCCTATCTTAAGCAGACGGTATGCCACAACTCCCTTGACCCAAGTTTGGGATGGCGCACTCAAAACTTTCATTAGAAAGAGGAGGCAATCAAAATGTGGGGTAACCCGATTGTGCACACCGATATATCGTCGCTCTTCAGTCGCTTCTGTAAGGGAGAGATATCGGCTCTCCCGTGGTCAGATCAAGGAGTAGCCAAAGAAACAAGTGTCATTTCAAGCCCACTCACGCGAATGAACGAGTTGGGTTTCTTGACTATCAACTCCCAGCCCGCCGTCAATGGCGTTCGAAGTGATGACAAGGTACACGGATGGGGTCCATCTAATGGCTACGTCTACCAGAAGGTAATTTGTAATGTTGATACACGTTTGCGGACGATTTACATTGATGTCATTAGGCATATCTAGAGTTTTTCGTCAACCCTGATCTTCTAGAGATACTACTCAAATACATCGAGAAGGACATCAATATCACTTACTATGTTATTAATAAACATGGCGATTTGAAGACGAACAACCACTCAACAGGTCCAAACGCCGTCACATGGGGTGTCTTCCCTGGTAAAGAGATCATCCAACCTACTGTTGTTGAAGCAGTCAGTTTCATGGCATGGAAGGTGACACTTATTCCTATGCTTTTCGACCCAGTGGTTCATTACTTCTTCTCAGGACGAGGCATACGAGCTTGGAAATCAATGGGCTCGGTTCTATGAAGCAGACTCCCCTTCTAGAAAGCTCATCTCCGATCTCATGGAGACGTGTTTCCTTGTCAACGTTGTGCACAACGACTTCCATGACCCCGAGGCTATCTTCCGGCCCTTCTGGTTGGCTGGCGAAGAGTACCAGAAGTTGAATCATGCTCCCCTACCTCCTACCGTCAACGGCGTTGCGAATGGCTCGGTCAATGGCTATTAGCTTGCTTTCCCGCCCTCAAATCGCTCGCTGTCATTAACGCATTTCTGCTCGTTTTCTCGCATATCCGTTTCGTAGATTCACTCACTTGCATTCGGGGTTCAACCCCCCGTTGTTCTCTTACACACATCGGATACTTATTCATCTCACACGACCCCAATTTCATGACATATCATAGTCGCCTGCATCAACTGCATCACACTGTACCGATATCTTCCTATTTGTTACCTTGATCTCGAATTTATTAATCGACGTTTTGGAATGGTTATAGCGCATTCCAACATTTCAAATGTAAACATACAATAAGGACTACATGAGATCTGAAAAGAAGAAGTCCGTGTTGGTGGGTGGCGGTCCTGAATTGAGCCCACTGGGTATCTCTACTTTCTCACCCGAAAGATCTGTCATCAAGCAAGAAACTATCAATCGACACAAATTTTGAGGCTGAGAAGATACAACATACCCAAAAGCTTGATCTTAAGGCCAATTTCTGTCAAAGCTTGTACAAATCCCGCCGTCTCTTTAGATGAGACATGCCCTCCATCTCTCCGGAGCATATTCAAACCATCCGTCCAGTCAGCCCATCTTGACTGATCAGGAGCGATCAGATCCGCCAACGATCCCTCGTGCGTGCTGAGCAAGGAGAACGAGAGCGGGGAAGGAACTAGAGAAGCGGGCGGAAGACCGTTTTGGTCGCGGAGGACATTCGGCGGGGGGGCGCACGTGCCGGTCGCTATCTCATTGATCATGGACACATCAATCCGTTCGGGAAGATCTTCAAGTCCACTGCGAACGGGAAACTTGACAGCAGAGTCGACATAATGCAGGTACTTCAAGCCAGTATCCTATCCAAGTGATTCTCAAAAACTTGAAACTCCGGGAAATGCTCACTCTTACCAGCCGTATGAATCGCCATGGGCGGGTGGTCCGACGTGCTGGCTCTCGCGACGTCGATTGAGGTAACGCATTGACAAACCATGCACCTTGAAGCAAACACTGTATCCTCTGCTGCCGGACGAATTCAAACGACTCTTTGTAAAGCTTAGCTCTCAGATTCCTCCAATGTAGGGTATCAGGTTCCATACCCGTCCAAGAGACGTTGCAAGACTTACCTCACTGGTACTTTACTTAGAAGATCATCTTCTAACTCCAGTTCCTTCATCTGACGATCGCGGACTGCACGATATTCCACTTCTCTAAAATCGTGTTCGACTTCATGCCAAGGGCGAACGTTCTCGCTCCGGAGGGCGACTTTAATCCTGGAAAGAAATGTATCGACCGAGTCGAGCATACCAAAGAAGTGAACGCGTTACGTACTGGCTGCGAACTAAAGCTACCACTCGTTCAAAATCACCGGTTGCTGCGCCACTCTCTGCCCACATCCGTAGGAAGAAGTGAGTTGCGAGGGAATGAACTTTGTAAAACTCGAGGAAGAAGGGTTGGAAGGCTGTAGACGTCGAATCTAAACAAGTGACTGCAATCGACCTACACCATGGGATACAATTGAAGAAGGCTCACACCCAGGTGCAAAGATAGCCCAATGATCGGATAAAAGCTCTACGACCTCATTTGAAGCTATGGCGATGGAACATCTTCTCTCTGGAGCTCGACTGAGCTGCTCCAGAATGAGCTAAATGACGGTGAGCTTATCGTGACAAATGCAATATGCCAGGACGTACATTTGGAAAATCTGGGTCACCTTCGGCTAATGTTTTCTACGTGGGTTGCGTCTTCAAAAATTTTCCTACGAATGCTATGGATACGTCCGTACCAAACAGTCGAGACCGAGCACTCCTACTTCGCCGAATTCATGTACTAGATCTTCTGATTCAAAGCCAAGTTTCCGCCACTTCACAATCTGCCCATTTGCGTCAGTTTCAGGCTGGAGTTTGGAGGCCTCCCAAATGTAGTCAATAGCAGCTGCGTGATAGGGCTCTTCCTCCGGATTTACTAGCGTTCTTTTTTTCCGATATGTCACACGAAGGAAGTTCGCTTGGAAGTCGAGGATACATGAGGTCAAATCTTCCATGATATGGAGGGACATCAGACGCTGAGGAAATTGTGTAGATCCAACAAACTTATGATAGCATATTGACCTACAATAACGGCCTTCCGCACATTCAACCTTTCAAGCTCTGCAATAAACTCCTCCCAGCGAGCATCGCTCGCATGTGACAATAAGGAGTTAATGAGCATCATACTGTGTGGAACATCGGCACATTGATTAACAAAAGGAAGATAAAGAGTTCTCATCCAAGAAAACATACCTATACTGTGCCATTGCTGTATCTGCGCTCCCTAGTCTATGTACTACAGTCTCCAGCAACTTTTCTTCTTTTCTCATCTGTTCGAATACAACCTGGAACCCATAACGATACACGGATCCAGGAGACGGTGTTGGATATCCCTTGCTTGAGCTCGCTACCACAGGTCCAGCAGCGCTCATAGGATCAGCCTCGACAAGCTTCTTCAGTATAGCGGTTGCAGGGCGGCAGACGTTGATCGGAGAATCTTGAGAAGACAATATTTGAACGACTTTGAAGATAAAATTGTCATCGAGCGTGTCCCAGCCATAGTCAAACTCCATCTGATATTGCATGGCCGTCAGACCGTACTGAATAAACACGTATGAGACGAGTCGTTTAGGTACTTGTAAAGATACACACCGCTAAGGTGTTGCGATTTGAGTTGGAAATGGCGGAGATGAGTTCCTGCAGCCCATCATGATTTATGAACTCCCTAGAAAATTGCTCCTCCTAAAAGTACTCCAGTTAGCATCCACAGCTAAACGTGACATGCATACACGAATGAATTTTTGAAGAGTGAATAATGTTAGCTTGGGATTTTTTTCTGTTTTCTGGCTGAGCTTTTCCGCAATCTCCCTCGCCTCACGAGATGGTGAATTGACAAGCCTAAGAAGCAAACTAACAAACGGGAAGGAGAACGAAGATGTATTGACTCACTTGAGATTAACCCTCTCCTTTATTTTTTTAATCAAGTTATCATTGGTTACCAACTCTCCACCTTCATCCCTCAACGCAAAGTTGGCATGCGGCTCCTTGATCTTCAGATTGACACATAGCTGCTTGACTACATCATCGACTGTAAGCGTTGGGTCAATTCTGGCGCGAACGGTTACACCGTCACTAGTCTGAACATTATTTGTCGGAACTAAAGCGCCCCGCCCAACGTTGGTCCCGTTATTGATGGACGAGGGATTGTTAGAAGACATTTGCGGGCTACGTGCGATAGAACGCCAAAGACGGCCAGTCAGACATAAGGATAGGATAAAGTTTACATCATTAGGAATGGATTAAGCGGGTCGGATTGTATATCAAAAGCTTACAGAATTACAGAGAGTTAGCAAAGAGTACTAGGGGCGCTTGCTGAAGGGGGTGCGCAAGTTAGCCTTTGTAGTCTCCTGTGGGATGCAACGGCAGTGGGAAAGAAACAAGAGACGCCATGATTCGTACAGGCAATGAAAGGCCCGGGGTTGTTGACTCGCATGTGTCTCTCGTTTCAAAGAAGGAGAAAGAGTTCTCTCACAGATGATGGAGGATGTAATAGTCGGCGCGCACCCGGATGGCGTAGTAAACCGAAGCCCGTACTAGTGTAAGGAAATCAGTCACATTTTGCATCAAAAACGCTTAAAACGAAAGAGAATATCAGGGCGCTCGTTAACACCATTGCGGACTCTGACTGACGTGCAAATTGTATATCGATGTATCATCACGTAGGAAGTCAATAAATCGCAAAGGAAATATGACTTACTATTAGAGATAATATATCCTTTCTACTTCGCGAAATGAAGAAGGTGATGGGGGAGTGAGAAGAAGCAGATTTCGAGGAAGACGCTCACAAGAAGGCAATAAGTATTGGACTCATTTCACTGATGATGTTATGTAAACAACTGCACTGCACGGTCTGATGAATTCATTCAGGTACAATATAATTTAGCTCATGGTATTATATCGCCATCTCGTACACGAATGCGACGCCTATCTTTGCAAACTCCAACGAGTGGGCCCATGAGAAACCAGAAACACTTGTCGTGTCACTCGAAGAATGGATAGTTGGATTGTCGTTGCCTGTGACAGCCTCGTAAGGGAAGGAACTTGGAACTCCAACCTTGTACCAGCTCGCGTGGTCAGAGCAAGCATATCCGCACTGATGTTATGGATGAGTCAGCTTGTAGAAGCTGGCCAAAAGCAGTACTTGCCGGAATATCCATGGTCCAAGGTATTCTAGAATATGCGGTGATCAGAGCCTTGAGGAATGTGTTCAAGCCTTGATCAATGTAGTCGGCTTCAAGAGCCATGACCTCAGTTGTCCCGGGCTTGAAGCTTGACGGAATATCAGTATGGTGCAGCCCCCAAGATCAAAAATAACACTTACTATCCCGACATATCTAATTCCATGAACGCTTTGACTGCAACCCCAGAGTTCTTATACGCAGTGGCAATCGCCTGGGAGCCTAGAAGCCCGGCTTCTTCACCCGAGTACCAATGGAATTCAACAGGGGTAGACGGTTTAAAGCCAGCGGCAACAAGAACCCTAAGTCCTTCAATTAAGTTGACCGCTCCGGTTCCGTCATCGTCAGCGCCCGGAGCGCGTCCACTCGTCGGGTTACTGAGGTTGATGGAATCCATATGAGCACCTATTATAGTAGTGGGTGAGAGAGATCTCCCTGCGATTTTTACGACGACCGAAGGTTGTTGCCAGCTATGAGTAAATGTTGAAGCCGTGATGTCACTCCGACCGCTGATAATCTAGGTGGATGGATTGATGAATATTGAGGATGTGAATAAAGAGAGAAATCTACATTCTTGACGGTGTTCAAAATCCACTGGCTAGCTTGAGCACCTGTTGTCGACTTGTAGTACCGATTATTGAAGGCCGTAAGGGAAGAGAGATAATTCTGCATGTTAGTTGTGGATACGGTGCTAAGAATAGGAGCTAGTTCCGTTTGGTGCGACGGTGATGGAACTATGAAGCATAAGCAACAATCTATCCATGTGCAAACTGCAATTAACAAACATGTTGCTGCAACGGCTGATTCCTTGTTGGAAGGCGCTTGTTGCTCCGATTCATATACCTCGGTTACGTCGAACTAGCAAGAGTCAAAATAAATAAAATGAGGACGACTGTTGGAAGTATCCGTGCAAGACATACAAACTTGATCCCGGCTCTCATAAGCTCAAGTTTCTCGTCTTCGGTCTTCCATACTGGTTCAGCGCCTTCAGCAAGGCTAAGAAGGCGTAGTCCTTGGGATGACTTGTCGACTATCTCGTTGTGTGAGATGGGAGCTGCGTATGCAACGAACGTAACCGCGGCAAGGCAGTGAGTGAGGATAGACAAGAACCTCATAGTGCTCTACGACTGATAGAAAAACCACAGCAATACATCAAAAGTTGGGCCATTTAAATGGCT
Organism: Calocybe gambosa; assembly: GCA_900068965.1. Taxonomy (NCBI): domain Eukaryota; kingdom Fungi; phylum Basidiomycota; class Agaricomycetes; order Agaricales; family Lyophyllaceae; genus Calocybe; species Calocybe gambosa. Next base: position 112,230 of record CEMU01569459.1, read on the forward strand.
TTGGTAGCCATTTGTTTGTACCAGAACTGTTGTAGCGAACAGTATCCACGCGGGACATAGTAGGAATGACCAGAATCACGTTGAAACAGGAGTTCGCAACGCAAGGTGATTGAGAGCGACGTAATAGAATCCTGATGGTTGGCCTTCAAGGATGCGAAGCAAGAAGGACAAGAGCACAAGGATAAGGACTGATAAGCTGTTCAAAGTGGCACATGTAGTGGTCTCCAAGCTCAAAATGGGCGTTGTCCAAGCGTTGTCTGCGGCATAAGTCGAGTAGCACACGTTGCTGCACACTTGCATTTGGGTATTACATAAGGCCCCCCCCACACAAAAGGTTCGCTTGCGCAGCGAATAGTCTCCGATATAATTCCAACGTTAACCAGCAGAAATTTGGTCTGAAAGGCGACCAGTGACCCTTTGAATGTTCTCCCTTTTTTGACCTCTTGTCAGCCGTGTCAGCCACTGGCCGACATATAATATGGCCTCCCAACAAGATCGACGTTTGCCACTAGCTCTCCTACCATGGCTTCCCGTGATAAGGCGGGTTACTTTGACTTCTTTGCTCCAATCGACGAGAGGGAGTTCCAGTTAATGTCGACAAATATCAGTATGGGGTCTCTTTGGTCTATCGACTCCGACAGCTGTGTTCCCCCATACCCCGATACACCACCCCCGCCCATTAGTATCCCTATCCTGGCAGACGAACGATCCATGGCTCATCCGTTTGGACCCGGTAAGGCGGGTCCTGACAAGTTCAAGATTTCAACATCGTTAGCAACTCCCCCTAGGATGCAAAACTTGCTGCTCGAGCCCCTATGCATTGACCGCTGGGTGGTGAGTCTTTCTTTTGACGTCTCAGAGTAGGTTGTTTCCAACCTCCTTTCAAGGCAATGATTATCACTAGGGCGTCTCCCCCAGGACACATCCCCTGGGAAGCAACAGCGATACCGAAAGAGGTTCCATGGGTTGCCTCTGGTTCATTGTATTCTCCTGTTCAATTCAGAAAATACTTGAAGTGGTTCAGAAGTGCCCCGAGAGGTTTCGCGACGTTTGGGTCGATCAGGTCCAAGGCCACACAGGAACATGCAACACACGAGCAGGACCCCAAAAACAGGACACTTGTCTTCGAGCGTGAACTTACACTAAATGCGGATGGCGAATCAAAACGTTTGTCTCTTCGAGTGCCAGCCACAACAATGGACCCAGAAATGGTGGATATAATGCTCGAACTCCAGGACCTAAACTCTTTCTTCAAAGATAGTCTCGAAGATTTGGATCACTCTGTAGCAGCGCTAGAAAAGGAGAGAGATAAACTCACCTTGCCCCTTTTGAAAATCCCTGATTCTCATCACGCACTCGCCACTCCATCAGAACCATCTCCCTGTCCCGAACGTCGAGCCCTCCCTTTAGCTGCGCGCCGTGGCAAAAATCTCCCCTCACCTATCTTACTTGTAGAAAAGACGCCTCTAGACCCTTACCCGAGTATCCCTACGGCCTTCTTAGGCTCACCATCAACTTACTCGCCAAAGTTCGAGCATGCCAGGGCCGAAAACCGTCTATCCCTTGATCTAATGGGTATGGTCACAAAGCTCAGATCACAATGTGATTCACTGCATAAAGTCAGCGAGCTGCCCGTTGAATCTCCGGAATCTGCGATACGCCCTACGGTCCCATCGGATCAAGTAAATACTGGTGATAAGGACGGATGGGCCTTTGCAGTTTCCTTCTTTGACGACTTCGGCAACAATGCTCGGCTAGAACGCAACCAAAAGCTACAGACTCGGGAAGAAATTGTTGATGGAGGTAAAACTTATATACCTGAATCTGAGATGTCATACGTGCATATTCCGGCTCATGTTCCGCCCAGCCCTTGCCCGTCCATACCTCTTCCTGCGACGCCTCCGTTGCGAGGAACAGTCAATCTTCTTTCACCCCCCGGGACCGTGCGTGGAATCTTGAAATCCTCCAAAAATGTCAGATTTGCCTCTTTACCGGAGCCCAGGAAATCTAGCGAAGACAGTGCTTCAGATGAATCTCCGACGTCCAGTTCTTTCACATCATCACCACCTATGGCCAGCCCGCACACTCCTCGACGTCCGCCCCGTTTGCGTGCCTATTCAGCGGTGTCGAGACAAGACACAGAAATCACGCCACAAACCTACGGTAGGCGGAGTTCAGATGCCCAAGTGGGTTTGAAACCAAAAAACATCAATGATAATTTCCTTTCAATGCCCGTTACTCCACCCACCCCCGACGATCCGTTCCGCCAGAAGAACGAGTCGGGTCGAGACGCACTACGCCTACCAGGAGCTCGACACGGTTCTCCAGCCAGGGATTCTACTCTGATTATTCGAGGGCGCCAATCTTTTGGTCGGTTTAACAGAATGGATCACACAAGGCTGAAGGAAAATCAAACAATGTCCCCTTCGCCTCGAGGCAAGGGTTCCCGCTGGACTATGAATGACATGACGTTCAGGAGAGGGAGTAATTCTAACCAATCCAGCCCTCCAGAAGGAGCACTGAAGAGTCGTATGCCCGTTCCATTGCGTAACATCTTGACTCGCTTCAAAGAAAAGTAGATATCCAACGAATCTAAATAATGTATGTAGGATAGCGATGATCGCCCAAAAATTAGCTGGTGTTATAGCATAAAGGGCCTTGCGCTTCAGTCCTCGAGGACCTGGGTTCTTTACTAACGTGAAGTT
>CEMU01569459.1:122566-164860 GCA_900068965.1 Calocybe gambosa
TCCAAATGGTGCGGCACCATGACAGCCGCCAGGGACGGACAGGGACAAATCCTATTTTCTTTCAGTCGAGTCTTGGAGACAATCGCCTTGTCATTAGTCCCATAAACTATTGATCCCCTACAAGTCACTCGCTCCCGAGTGTCCTGGACCTGAGATTATGTTGTAGAATGCAACGACGTTTCACACATGGGTAGGTTTCCGGTAGCGGGATCTTTTACTTTGAGGGTGGACCATGCACTCTTCTTGGGGGTAAATTGCAGATCAATGGAAACAAGTTTTGGTCCCTTGCGTTGCTTGAGCACCAAGTCTCCAATTGCAATGTCACGTCGTTGAGCAGGTGACACTTAGCCCCCCCCCNCCCCGCGCCCCGGTTATAGCACTTTATGGACCGGTGCATTACATATATGTGGGGGAAAGAAGGCGGCCCATCTGACCACTGGTTTTGTTGGTGACTACGATGGATTGGGTGGAGGCAATGCGTAACCAGACGAGGAAAAGACAAAGAATATAGAACGATACTGTCAGGAACATAAAAAAAGGCCATATTTTAGATCCTTGGGGTTTCATTGGGTGCGCTCGGCGGGTGTGTACGCGTACTCTTGAGTAATCGGGGAATCGGGAAAACATAAATGTGACGTTGCTGGAAAAAAAAAAAAAAGCGCTCTCCGATTTAACAGGGCTGAGATGCTCGATTACTGGGAGGAAATAATTCAATATATTTGAATAATCGGGTTCCTGGTGCCAGAATACAATTTTACTTGTGTAACGACCACCTGGCACATTGACCGGCACCCTTGACGGTATCCCCCTACCGTGGACTCCTTGGGCATGTTCTTAAGACCCTGATTTAAGCGCCAGTGGACATAGATTGATCGCAAGAGTTTGTACCAATTTTCTTTGTCGGATCGAGTCCAGGCTATATCAATGTACGCAGGATTTCTTATGGCTCCCAGTCCTTTTTGTCGTTATTCGCTGGGTATCCACTCCCCCCCCCCCCTATTTGCAGTATAATTTTGCCTTGTTGGGATGTCTGTCAATCGGTGTATATGAGCCGCAGGTTTGCGGACAAACGGGGGGGGGTGGATTAAGGCAACTGTCAGTCACATGACAGCCTGACTGGATAAAACTTGGTTGGGTCCCTTTATGGGCAGACCATAACAATCCTCCTGCGAGGTCGAGCGTTCGTTCCTTCACGATGCCAAGGATGTCCAAGGTCCCAACCTTGTCAACACCCAATACACGCCGATCTTCACGTCTCAGGGATAAAGGTGAATACACAAAAATTTAGTCGCCTTGTGGCTTGGTTTTACACCAAGGGGGAAAAAATTGCCAATGATATATTCAGTAAAGTTTAATAATCATTTCTTGTAAAGATATCAAGACTTTAGAGACTGGAGGTCCTTCAAGGCAGAAGAAATGCAGAAAAATAACGAGCGTTGTCGATGTATTACACTCAAGTGGCGACTCAAGTACCCCTCTTGAAAAACCCTATATGCCTTTAGAATCTCGCAAACTCACACTCGCAGAACTCACTCTACGTGAGAACATCCTCTTGAAGGAGGAGCAGCTGTGCAGACGTAGAGCGTTGGAGCTTGACGAACGTGCTATGTCGATTTTGAAAAGGGAAATAGAACTCTCCTCTCAAGTAGCGGTGAGAGAGGCCCGGGCGTCCCTGGCTCAACTAGAAGAACATTTTACCTGTGCACTGTGAGCACCCTTGATTTTGTGCTCAGTCAGATAATCTGATCGACCCTGGTGGACCGAAAAAACAAACTAGCTGCTACGAAATCATGGCTCACCCATATACGCTGAACCCAAGCCAATGCGGGCATACATTCTGTGCTATTTGTATCCTAAAATGGTTCTTCTCTCGCCTTCATATCAAATGCGGAACCTGGCACGAATCTGTAGACTGTCCCATATGCCGTAGTATGCTCTTTTACACGCCGGATTGTCTTCCGCGCCACGATTCTACTTTTCCATTTGTTCCGAACAGGACTGCCGCGGCTGTCTGCGAATCGCTCGTCGAGAAACTCCGAACCGCACCTACTGCTTCTCCGGTCGTCAAGCGGGAAGAAAAGGACGCTTTGTGGGAAGGAGACATGGAATGTAACCGGAAGGAATCCGACAAGAAGGCTGTTGAGGAAGCGGATATGGCCGACTGGAGAGAGGGTGGGATTATGCGAACGGAGTGGCTAAAAAAGGACAGGCAAGTGCAGCTCATCCATCAGTTTCTTTTGTATTTTCCTCTTCTCTATTTTTAATTCACCTCCTAAGCACGTTCGCTGACTCTAAAATTCCCTTGATATCAGAGAAGGAAGGAAGGAAATGACGTGTATCGTGAAAAATTGGTCGACCCTCACATCCCAAGACTTCCGATACATGAAGCAAAAACTAGGGGTATGAGCTCCGTCGTATTCGCGATTTCTTTCTTCAAGCAGCTCGCTTACCGAGCACGACGCTTGCATTGCTGTCAGCACTCAATGCTGATATACCGGCTCGTTTTAACACGCATCAGAGCGACCTACCGGCTGCTACCCACGCCCCTTCTCTCCGCGCTCTGTATACTCGATTCAGCCTTCCTCTCCGCACTCTATCGCATGATGTCCCTCGCCATCAAAGCCTCTCTTTATATTTCTGCGGGTCGTATCTTTATTCATACACTAATATTATGGCGAATACCCACGCTTCTCCCGTCCATTTGTCTCGAAACTACTACTATCTCCCCTTATCTGTGCCTTATAGCTGTAAATTATCGCACCAATGCAAACATCATCATGGCCATCCGCATTTACATTGAGAGCATACGGTAAGAAACAGAAGGACACCTCTTTTAGACTTGTCTAGCCCCACCAGGCAAAAACCATGAACACGTTGCACCGCAATCCAGTGGAGTGGGGTTGCAGCTACAGGTAAAAACAACGTTCCTTCAGGGCACGCATACCCAAGACGTCCTATTCAGAATTTTAAGTTCAATGACCATAAGGGTTTGGTATATATTGCACAAGTCAACCTACCCAATCTGACTTGGTCACCCATAAATCAGACACACCGTCCATCTTGCCGAGCACAGCGGCACCCTTCCAAGCCAAAACTGTTGGGTCGACCTCTTTGGGAGGGGGAATGATCTGCACTTTTTCCATGTTGGGGACTAAGGGCGTCGCAATGGCTTGCAGCCTGCACACACGAAAACAAAAAACACGGTCAGGCCACATTTTTTTCTCGAGGATAATAATCAAGGGACGAGGCTCAAGCGGACCGATAACGAACCTGCTCTCAAGCGCGTGACTTATACCAGATATATGTGCCGTTCCACCGATAATCAATACGGCTTGGAGGTATTTTCGAATTTTATCGTCTCCACCCGCTGCACGCGCGCTGTTGAAAATGGCAACGTCTAATGGTAATTTACTAGCTTCGAAGCAGACGTCGATCGGGTAACCGCCAGGGTATACTGGTGGTGTTTGGCTCTTTGGAACAACGGCTGCTCCAACTCCATTTCCAGTAGTAGCTGGGTTGGGCGTCGTCGCTGTTGCACCAACGTGGGGCGTAGGGGCCTTGAGCCCATCCTCGGTATCTACTATCTTCGTATTGTCTGCTGAGCCCGGCGGGGTAGGGTTGGAATCATCCGTGACCATAGCCTGCGGATCTGCCTGCTCTGTGGGTGTAGAAGTTCCTGTGATGTGTTAAATACTCTTCCTCTGCCATCTGAGATTGGAGTCCAATGCTTACCTTTAGTCGATGTCTTTCCCTTTTTGGTGGGGGCATCGGACAGCGCAGCTGCAGGCATCAGATGCTGCGTAGAGATTACCATAGCATTTGTCTGTTTTTTTTTAATGTTCCTAATATCAAGAAGCGACAAAAACGAGGAGTAGCAGCACGTACGATGGGATCATTTTGATGGTCAATAATCTCCTCGGTCACGCTGTGTGAAGAAGCGAGTCGTAGACCAATACGTTTTTTGTCAAACTCGATAACTCGAGGTTCGAACAGACACTAAACCAATCACATTGAAAATAATGACGGAAGGAAAGGAGGGACCAGACTACCATTGGAGCAAGTATAATTTCGTCGTAAGCCCTTAGGCCATATTTTTCGGTGGGGCGGTCTGGCCGCCGAACTACAAAGTCGTAAAGATTGAGGGCAACATCTGCCTGTGATAATATTTTGAAAAGATGCTCTCTTATAGAGGTGAGCCTACCTCTTGCAATGTACATAATCGGCGTTTAAGGTCCTCCATCACATCCCAATCATAGGATTTATTCAAGTCCAGATCACGGTAAGGGAAGTTTATTTTCTGTAGTAGAACGTGAAGGAACTCAGTAATATCATTCCCACCCATACTCAATGACATTCTACAATGCCCAGGATCTTGCATAAGTGACCAAAAAATTTAGCAGAATCGAGATTTGCTAACCTTGTCTCTGCTGAAACCATGCCTTCGTCGACGCAAGCAATGCTTGTCGTTGTAGCGCCAATATTGACAACACATGCGCTGGAAATGCCAGCGCCGTAAGTAGCAGCGAGGGATTCCTATGTAAAGAGTGAACTTTCATCAACGAGATGAAAAGGAAAACATCTCGCCTGTTGAGCACATATCTGCTTGAATCCCATAGTTATCACTAAAAGGTTCGCGAACTCTCGAACGTATGCTCGATCATATAAGTCGGGAATGACGAGGATTACAGAATGGTTCTACGGCATCGGATGATGATAATGAAAGGGAAAGGTTTTCGAGCTCAGTCACATACTCACCTTGTAATCTCGAGATTCGATATTCAGCCTTTCCTTTAAAGTTGTTCGAATGATCGCCTCCAAGTCACTGAGGATTACTTGAAGAGATGGATAGTCGCGCAAATTGAAATTGGCAGAGTAGATAGGCCAGCGTATGGAGTAACCTGATTTTTGAGGATCTGCTAAACGAAGTGCCTGTAATGCATGGACTAGTGAGTTTCTCAGCTTTCGGGAATTTGTAAGTCAGCACACTCTCTCCCCGAAATAGATATCCTCAGATGACGTGCTCTCTGTCCACTCCACGCGGTAAGGGTCATTGTATTCCGCTATTATTTCTGGCTTGAACTGTTCATTGAAAGTCGATGCAATCGCCGTGGCATTGGGCGTGACTCTCAACCTGTAGAACCGCATTCGATCGCGAAGTGAATGGGTGATGGTGGCGATTTTTTCATCGAACTGCGTACATGGTCTATTAAGAAAGACAACAGATAAAAGGGAGGTACATACAGGGTCTTTTTCAGATTGCTCACTTTCGGTTTGAGACAGAGAGCGCTTAGGACGCGAAATCCCTTCTACTCGAGTGTGCTCCGGGACATGGTGTTTACATTTACGAGCGACGACGTTTGGTATGGCGACGGGCGTCACATCCGAAGCTCTTCCGATTAATAAAGACCGGGAGCCCGGGTGAATGACTATGACTTGTGAGCCGCGCCTACTCTACATTCTGGTGAGGTCGGGGGACGAAACAGTTGGATCGGCAGACCTCGCATCCTGTGGGGTTGAGTTATCGTCTGTTGCCTTGTTCTTGGCGTTTCTAGCCCATAATGTCTGTGAATCTGACTTGAGATAAGTTGTACTCATATGCTTCGGGTTCGCCCTGTTGTTGCCCCCGATATGAAATGATAGTTCCAGACCGAGATGTCTAGAACACGTACAATAGGGGGACATGAAATGCGGTATATCGGAGGCCACTTTCATCTCGCCTTGCGTTGGGGATGCCTCTAGGCATATTGTAATTACTATTAGTTCTGGAATAAATTAATTTGTGAAGTTGTGAGACTTGCTTGTTTGTGTTTGTCAAAATCATTAAATCCAAATAAAACAAAGGCGCGAAACCACCGGAAAATGAAACCCTTCGTTGACAGACCTCCCGCACGTTTCGCATTTCCCTATTACGTTTGCCTAAAAATTTACGCGGGCAGAATGGCTATAAATCAGACAAAGTATGGTCATTCATTATACCGCAAACCATGACAGACACAGTCATTCTCCCAGCTGAACTCCTCGAAAATATCATATATGAAGCTTGGGTATCTCCCCTTTCTTCTGAGGATCGAGTCTCTCTCATAACGTCCTCCTTTCTCGTAAACAAAACTTGGAAGGCCCTCTTCACCTTCATATCTTTCAGAGACGTGTACATTCCATCGCATTCCTACCTTCACTACTACCTGCGTGCTATTAGCGGTTACTCCCTCTACTTTGATAACGACAACAAGCGTCTCCCCGACCAACTCTGCCGGTCCATAACCATTGAAATACCAAAGGCAGACGACATAAAGCAGGAGCCTCCCATGGCCAAAGTTCTCTCCGATCTTTTGTACTCTCTCACTGCAGTCACAATTCTCCCAAACCTTCAGACACTTAACATTGCTTATCAGAACGTGGGATTTGACGACTTGCTCGAGTACGACCGTCTTGCGTGGTTCCCTGTTCAGATCACCAACCTCAACATCTCCTTTGCTTTCGACTCGACCCCTCTGTCTGCCACCCATAAAGAATATTCTCATTCGCGTGTTTCCCGCCTAACACATATCGGCCTCAGACATCTGTCCTTTGCTGGAGCAAGCGACGCGTTGGTGAAATCTATTTCTGCTTGCTTCCCGAACGTAAAGTCTCCGCTGTTACTACCCACACCCAAACCAATCGCAAGCTCTATCCGGCAGTGTTCATCTCCTCGAAGAGAACCCAAGAGCCCGTGCATTGATAGCAGGAAGTGCGCAGCTGAAATATGGGCGAGCACGGCATGTTGGACAGCTCTCCTTAACAGCGCAATGCTTGGTGGTCAATAATATCTGTGTATTTAATTTTACTTTGACTCATGATTTGTAGCTTTCTTTATCTGCTTTCCACATATCATTCCTGGCTATATTTATTTTATTTTACGGTTGGCACATTTAAACAATTACAAAGTTGTGGTTTCATCGCTGTTTAATATCAGTGTCGTGAAAAAGAGTATCATTTCTATAAACGCGTCCGCATCAATTGCTTCGATCAATCTATCAGACACTCGTTTTCTTTGCACGAAATTCACAGACTCACACTCATTCACGGTGTGGATACCCGCTAACCTGTTGGTCTCTTTTCCGCTATTCTTGTGATTATACCTAAAGATATGTTTCGACAGTCCCCAGTAAAAGCGTGTGTCTTGAGTGGTTTGTATAAGCCTACACACCCGCAATAAAATTATCAAACATACCAGTGTTTCCGGTGGACATTCCTGGGCTTACGAAAATGGCATCCTTTGACCGGAGGCCTCGGTGAGAATTATATGTCGCCCGAATAGTCCTAGAGAGAAGCTCGTAAGGGGCGGAGCCCCTACGAGTGGGTGTTACAGGGGCAGGCTCCAGAGCATTTCCATAAGCATCGATCAGCGTAAGGCTCCCACTTGAGGGTGCACTATAGGACTCGTTCAAAAGCTCCGCCCCGAACGCATTGTAGGTCAAATTGAACTTCCGCGCAAGGGTCTTTAACAGCTTGGAATCATGCTTCTTGACCTCTTCAACAGAGCTGGAAAGGGAAATGCGGTGGTTGACCAGAGCCCAAGCCCTCTCGGGTAGAGCATTTGCCTTTACACCTCCTTGTATAATGTCAATAGCTTGTGTCGTCCCAGCCAGACTTCTATATACAGGGTTTTCCAAAACATATTGCTCCAATTTGTGCAGGGCCCTCTTGGAGTTTGTCGAATGCTTGATTGTTTTACGCAGATCCTTGGACAGGTTCTTTGCGTGCTCTCCAATACATTGAAGCATGCCATACAGCGGCTCGTTCCTTGCCTATGCAGATGAAGGTGAAGGTATGTCAATATATTGTATTGAAAATAACTACCAGTTCGATTCGGTAAGGATTACTTTCAAGTTCGACAAGGAGGGCAGAAAGTATACCAATGCTCTGAGTAAGAGAGGCTATGAAAATTTCGGTCCGACGGCGGAAAAAAGCTTACAGTGTGCTTCGGGGGAATGCTGGAGTGACCACCCGGGGCGGACACTTCAATGCGAACATCGAGGTAGCCTTTCTCAGCAATACCTGGTATTGCAAAAGTGGAACCGTGCTCCTCGTGAAATCCTCCTGATTGGAATTATGAAGTTCTGGCAAGAATTTGCGCTACGTCATACGTACCGCCTTCATCAATAATCAAAGACATGCTATTTCCCCCATAAAGAGAATGGAGGGTATCAGCGAGTTGTCGAGCACCCTGGGGTAAACTTCGTCAATGTGTTCGTCACAAAGGAATACATTTGACTGGAGAATACATACCTGACGCCCACTCACTTCTTCGTCAAATCCGTAAGCGAGTATCACTGTTCGAGTTGGCTGAAATCCGCTTCTGATGAGTGATTCAACGCTAGCTCTATATTTTTACTCGGATCAGAAGTTTAATCGTGACATTGTTAGTCGACAGACAATGAACCAATCAAACCACTTTTGTCATCCGAGCTGCCTCTGCCCCATATCCGTCGACCTACATAGGATGACGTTGGATTGGAAAGATAAAGTCAAAAGTAAAATCACCGTCGAAATATCCAGAATACGGTGGGTGCTCCCATTTGTCCACAGTGGACGGATCAACAGGGACGACATCTAAAGGGTGTTATGCACGTCTTAAAATCAACTATACTTTCATACCTTGATGAGCAGCCAGAAGGATTGGTTTGAGGGAGGTATCGGATCCTTTCCAAACATATAAAAGACCATACCCATTCACTTTTGTAAGCTGGAGCGTTGAGTGGCTAAGCATTGTCGTATGTCAAAACACAAGATGATAATACAAAAATATCAACTTGCACCAGCGGAAACTCTCCAAGGAGATAATCCTGGAAGACGGAAAAGACATTCCAGCGTTCATCTTCGCCCACGGGCCCCATATTATCAAATGTCTCCGTGCTTAAGACCTCAGATGGTTAGCATCATTGACAACTGCGTACTTAATCCCCTACGGTATTCTGACAGCACCTCCCAGCCAGTTGATAGCTTTCTCTTTGAACACTCCCGTGTTGAAAGTCGCACCTAAGGCCTCCCACACTACTCGGTTCGTCTCTGGCACAAGGATATCACTCTGCTTGCATTGCGCTTCGTGCTTATTCGCTATTTTTGCTACAAAATCACCCATGTAGACGTATGCGCAAGCACTAGAGAACATAAGACCCAAAAGCACCCATTGGAGGGTGGCAGCCAGGCGGCGCTTTAGAGATCTGCCAGAAGAAGAGGGTGGCAGTAGACCAGCTTCCACCTTCTTGCTGAAGGTTTGCTCCATGGGAGATGACGGTAAGAAGTAAATGTCACATGTAATGAGCTTGGAGAACAGTGACTCTTATGCTTCGACGTAATAATGATACAATGTATGTGATTTTATCAGATAAGATAACAACTCGACCTTCAAGCGATAAAACAATAGGCTCCTCTTCTACATACATGCAATACAGGTTCAAACGTTGAATTTTTGCCTTACGCTAGATCATCTTATTCTGATGAGCTATAACAGAGATAATGCCTGTTCGACAAGCCATCAGCATCAGACCCAACAAACGATGACACGATCAATCATTCACCTCGCACGCTTGTTTAGCCGCAGCTTGTTTAGCCACAGCTTTTTGCGAGGCCATACCTGTACCCATTATCTCGCCACCAACTAGCCCATGAAGCTGTCAATATGTACCGGATAATACAAACAAGGATTAAACCGACTTTTACAGTGGACAGTCCACTGTGTTGGGTTTGATGCTGATGATGCTATTTCCGCCCAACTCAACAAATGCGACTCTTTCTTGTCTTGCAAGACTGTGGAAGATAATAAGACCTGTTTCGTACGACCACCAATGAGATGGGCGTACAATTGTGGAGCGCACCACTGTAATTTCCTGGGGAAGAAAGGGTCGCTTTTTTAGAAGGAACAGACATCAGTGAACGCATGTCAAGACGAAGTTGGGAGCCCTTCCTTCATGGGTGTTGCCAAAGCTAACGGTTTAGTAAGTCTCTGTTATGCGCCATACGGTAAGCTCCGACGAATCTCATACACATCGAAACACAACGGTTGCCTTGGCCCGGGACCGAGACAAAGCAGGCACGACTCGGAGGATCTGATAGACATAGACCTTAAACGCTGGCCCAGACCCCGACTTCTACCATCATAGAAGGTCAAAATGCTACGTAGTTGGGTAGTCAGGAGAGATTCTTGTGAGAAGATCAGTCCAGCGATGGTAAGCGATTACGGACAAAGGGTGCACCGGTGGAATTCGAGAACGACTGTTAGGCAAGCGGTAGGGCGGAGGACGACAGATCGGAGTTGTAATCCTTTTTTGAGATAACCATGCTGGCTGCCATGCCAGCTTGCCGCTGATGAACGGTGCTGTATTCAAAAATAAGCATCACTAGACTTGAAACAGCCAGAGGCGGACGTTTCTGTATGGTCAGGTGCTTCTACTCCAGGTTCTACGATCTGGTAACTACTAGGAAAGCAGCGCCACCATTTTGCCCTTTGGAACCGGACGCAACCCCGAATGATCATTGTACACCTTCGATCATGATCAGATATGAGCACAGTTTAGCGAGGACAATCAGAATTGATGTTCTTAGTCGACAGAGCAACGTTACACGAGACGACCACTAGAACGGCCTCTGGTAGCATATCTCTATTGGTGTCAGTGATTCCCATGCCTCGCTGGCATTTAATTTGTTGGCGAGAATTTGAATAGCATGATCTCGATAACTCCGTACTCGTGGTTGTGAATAATCACACGAAGCCCTTCCTTCCCGGTTCACCCAATTTTCTAAGCTTCAGTTTATAGAAACTTCGCTTACATGTCTTCGAGACGATAATTATTACTCGGTTATTCGTTTCAACATAAGTAACTAAGCGTCTGGTACTTCTGATGGTGGCACGAAAGAATTTGGGCTGATTTCCGGCAAAGGGGGCCCAGGTCTGGTTCTAAATGGTCGAGAGGGTATCGTGGTAGTGCTACCATAAGATGCTCGCCCATGTGGGGCTCTGAATGGGTGTGCCTCGGTGTTGAAGACGTCTGGCAAGAGGTCAGCCGCCAGGTACAAAGCCAGAATTCTGGAGGAAACTCACAGTCGTCAATACTGATGTGTTTCGGGTCGTCGAAGGTCAGGTAGCTGGAGTAGACAGGATAAATTGGCTTTGCAGTGTGGACAGCTGACTCACAGATATTTCAAAACTTCTGCGAACCAGAAGCTCTCCGTATCATCGATCTTTTCTGACATTGTGTTGTCGACGTCTTCTATGCCTGCAAAGCCTACGACTGCGGGGAGATACTTATTAAAGCTTTCAATCGCCTTGGCCGCACGATCGAGATATTTTGGGTCGCCCGTAATCCTCCATGCATAGAAATTTGACTCCAAAACCTCGGGGCGAAGAATATAGTAACGTGCATAGGGATAAAAACCATGCTTGGAGTAGAACTCCAAATCGCCCTCGGTTGGGGGCGTCACACCCGTGTAATTCCCATCCGACGACATGTAAGCAAATGCTTCTGGACCGATTCCGGTGCTTATGGCCCAAGTTAACGAATTAATTGTCAGAATAGAGAACGAGGGCTCACGCGGTACTTTCGTACGTGTTCCAGCAGCCATCAATCAGCTGCAGAGCATAATCTATTATAGTCCGGTTGTTCAAGAGTTTCCCCCCTGATAGTTTCCGGCGTAAGATAGAGGAATGTTAGACACGATGTGTCTGGCTTACCGTAAAGCCAGTTTCCTCCGTGGAAGCATGCCAGATGAGAACTTATGTGACGGAACTTGTCGATTGCTGCGTCATAAGTGCAAGTGTAGAGATGGTCCCCAATCGTTGATTTCTGATCCGGAAACGAGACTTAAGCATTTTTATAATGGTCAGAAGTTGAAGACACACCCTAAGCAGATGATGAATCGAAGAGTCTATGGCCGTCTTCCATGTATCAACAAATACAGGATCATCGGTGTTGGTGAGACGAGCATATTTGAGAAGGTACTCAAAATAACTGTCCGAACCGCCACCCCAGGACTAGACGCACTGATCAAAGGTACACGCCATATGGCAGAGGAAGGCCTTACAACATATCCACCCACGGTTTGCCCGTCAGCTGGATCAATTCCCTGAACAGCCATACCCGGAAATGGAGAGGGCTTGCAAGTAGCGTTACCCAACTCAGAGTATAGCTGCCCGTAAAGTAGACACATACCAGACTGGCGATCTGCCTCAAAGATCCTTCCGCAAGTTGACGATAAGTGACATTTCTTGTATACTTGCTCAAAGTCGACCATTCGAGGACCAACTATCAAAGTGGTTATCAAGTACATCGTCGATAAACATGATAGAACACACTGTTCCAGCTTCTGCTATATTAGACTGAAAATTATGAGTGATACTCCAAGACGGAGAACTTGAAATCTTACAGTATCTTTGATGGGCTCGTTCGTTGTAAAGTTCAGAAATCCGAATGGTACACGGTTGGTCTGCGATGTATGAGCAGCAAAAACGCGAAAAGGAAGCCTATCAATACTCACGCCAACCCATGCGTATGTCATCTTATCGCCGACTTCCTGAGCTTTGCGAAGAAGAGCAGGGAATCTCTTTTCGCTCAATTCGTATGCGCTCAGCAACCCGCCGAGGTAACGGATGGTAGTTTCAAACACACTAATAAGTCGATTACAATCATACGATTATATGATGATGACAGGCCATTTTGCACCTGACGGTATCTGGCGTTTGAGACTTGCTAAAGTCTATTTTGCTAGAAAAGGCAACCGCCTCGGCAAAAAGTTCCTGTGTCACCATGAAAAGACATCTTAGGAAGGTTTGTGGGCTGTTACCTTGTGCCCCATGACATGCTTTGAGTACCAGTCAGTTACGATAGTACCAGGAACAGGACTGAAGACTGACCAAAGTCGTCATGGCGTCGACAATAGTAGCGCCTGAGGTAGTTTTAGAAGTTAATGTGCCTCTCTGAGCAAGCCTACTCACCCCACCCGTTTCTGCCATCGAAAAACGACTTGGTCTGCGGAGTAAGGTCATCATGACCCCATGCATACTTTCTGTGTGATTCTCAGAGAGACAGGTTTGAAAATGGCGAACCAAAGTTTACTTGTAAGCATCGTAGCTCTGTAAGAAAATTCTCTCAACAGCATCTCTGTGCGTGCGGGCTGATCGAGGGAGGTTGAGGCCTGGTTTCTGAACGTCAATCGCATAAGCTTTTGGTGCGATATAAGCAGCCAGCAACAAGGGGGCACTAAGGAAGAAACGCATTTTCACCAGGCCCAAGTTTTAGTTGTGCTGATAAGCAATTTATATAACTCAGAGAAGCCAGGTGCCGAGATAAGAAGCACACAGAAGCCTAGCAAAGTATTGATGCGGTTTTAGTGATGATTTTCATAGCTATGGCTTCATAATTCGGGTCAGTGGACTCATTTCGTGTAACTCGTAGGAAACAACACTCAGAGCGAGGGTTTGTAGGTCATTCTAAGGCAATACCTACATGCCAGTGACTTTGGAGCAATCAGATATATGAGTTGGAGATATATACAAATGGGCATTGTATGGCAAGTTGGTAAGTCCCATGATTGATTTAGCCATGCTGTTGGCCACATGTGACGAACAAGAAAATTTAAATCAATGAACGCTACGTCGAATAAGTTTGTAGAGCGTCTGACATAACGCCTTAGTAACTACTAGTAGTCTAGCTTCAGACTTCAGTTAGCTTGATCATTACAGTAATGTCCTCCGCGAATCGCGCATATTGGGAAATAAGTAAGTACTGAGGATACGCGGGTCCTTGAATGCAGAGGGAACTGTCTACCGGAGCTATTGTTTCGGATATACAGTAGTCGTGAATTTGCAAGATCTCTGTGCAGATGGGTTGATATGTTCGAGCCTGTGCTTTGCATGCAGAAATAAATAGCCCCACATAGCGGCAAGCTCCCGTGATCGGAGTTGCAAGCAGCTCTTGCCCTTAACTTCCATTTCGATGGTATGTATCCGCCGCATTGAATACACGAACTTTATCTAAACGCTGTCTGTCTAAGGCCGCTCAGCAATCACAAGGCATACAGACCCTTCTTGAAGCTGAGAAAGAAGCGGCAAAGATCGTACAACAGGCTCGTCAATGTTCGTTTAACATATAAACCTGTTGCACGCTCATATTCATCGGACTTACGAGGATTTTTTTCAACAGACCGCGTGCAGAGACTCAAGGATGCTCGGGCCGAAGCAACGAAAGAAATAGACCAGTATAAGCAAGCGAAGGAGCAGGAGTTCAGGGCTTTTGAATCATCAGTACGTCTCTACCGTAATGACTTGTGTCAAGTCTGACTTTCTCGGCCTTCTCCTTCAATAATGTTTCTAGCGCGCTGGCACGACCTCAACTGCACAGACTGCTGTAGACAAAGAAACAGAAGAGAAACTAGAGGCTATTACGGCCTCGTTTAGCCAGGCGAAAGATGATGTTGTCAAGAAACTCCTTGATCGAGTCGTTCTCGTTAAACCCGAGCTCCACCGTAATCTAAAGAGGGAGACATGAGCTTTTGATTTGACATTTGTCTTGCGCGCGTACCCGAGATTGAATTACACTACTGCTACGTGGTCATTACCCTACCTGTCCGACATCGCTGGATGTCGTACATAAATTACAAATAACATGCTACATACAAAGCATAACGTGTACCCATAGTCAAAAATTCTACAATGATTCAAACCAGTGGTGACATGAGGAGTTTCAGATTATGCCGAAAATGAATGCAGGTAGCACTGGTTACTACAATCGCAGGTAATAGAGACTCGTCGGGAAAAAAACAAACCCCCCGCGAGCTCGTCTGCAACCATTGACCCAAAAATCAAATTAAAAAAAGAGACTACCGCGACTCGTTCGCGAGCCACTGTAACCCTACAGGCATGGACACCTGGTGTTGGACAGCCAGGAGCCCAACAGATTTCAACGAAGGTAGTGACTGCGGGCCGTCACCCGAAGGATGGTGTGCACCCCTTGGTTGCCCCGATGTCAAGCTATCATTTTCGCCGCCGCCAGAGCGTGTTCCATTAACCCCATCTTGTATGCTGGGGTCCGAATCCGCATCATGAATCGACCGCCGAATGGGTGGTACGTGCAAGTGTGAAATTGCGTTCCCTTCGTGTTCTCTCTCGCGCTCCATGATATTCCCACCATGCGTCAACCCCATGCTCACACCTGTCGTCCCTGAACCTGACATCCCCCTTCCTGAATCTCGATCACCATGAGGAGGGTTCAGCTGCGATTGTAGAGATGCGTTTCGGTTGTGGTTGCTGGTGCTACCGTTATGTATTCGCAGTTCTTCAATCTGTCGACCTACAGGAAGAGTTGTCGGCGATGAGCTATTAGGCGACCTGCGGTTGAATGACGAATCATGTTGATGGGATGATGGGCGTGCGCTTGTTACTTGGGGGTTTCGTACATCAGCAATGCGTCTGGTTTGAAGTGCATGTGGCAGTGGTTGATGGGCCTGCTGAGGGTTCGTTGTTTGTTGCGAACTCGAGGGGTACTGCTGTTGGGCGGATGGCGGAGAAAATCCGTTTGTCGCAAGCTCGCGCATTCGCGTACCCCAGCAGTCTTCATAGTCAGCTAACCATGCGCGTATTTGGCCATCGTCCCGTTGGCAATATCTGATAAATGCCTATTCATGCATCAAAACGATAAAACATCCTGCTCAGCTCTAGCACTAAATAGACATCATCAATAAATAACTTACCCATAAAGCTGCACCCACTGAGAAAGAAGGGACAAGGGCGAGAAGTAAGAGGCAATCAGAGGTTAAGGGAACAATGAGCGTACTGAGAATGCTGTGCTTTGCCCTGTCCCCAAGCATTTCCATGATGAGATCCAAAGTCTTGAGGGCCCAACTTGGATCGCTTTTCAATGGTCTTTGCATAATTTGGCGTGCCTGCAATGGGAGCAAGGCATACATAAGTCAGTCCAAATCATGAAATGGGAATACTGACGGTATTCAAAGCCAGTATACATGATGCATGGAAGACATGCATGCAGCACCAGCACCAGGCACCTGCATTCGAGCTTGTCTCAAACATGGATTGCTGTACTTGCAGACTTTGTTCCGAGAAGCGGAGGTGATCCGGAAGTGAGCCCGCCCAGAACTAGATAAAAGTGCATTGTCAATCGGCCTAGGATTCACAACAAGCAAAGAAAGTCATATACTAACATCCATCGTATGTTCAGCATCACGAAGGGACTGCCCTGCATTCGCGCTCAATTCCGGGTCTACGTGTAAAAAAAAATAATAGGCAGAAGTTCGGGGCGATGGGGTAGTGCAAACTCACGAGCTAGCTCCTCCAGCACACCTTCCACCTTGGCATATATTGTAACGACGCGAACGAGGTGGCCAAATTCGGAAGCGTATTGCGTTCTTACCGCCGGAAGGTAAAGGTATTCTATTTTTGTATTACAAGATGAGTGTCAGTTTCATATGCCGGGGTAGATGACGCAAGATGAATGATTCAGTTGGAGAGAGACAAGAATAGATGGGATGGAAGGTGGTCGTTACGTTACTTACCTGGAAGCGTAGAATGGACCCCGAGCTCGAAGCTAGTCTCATCAGCAGGTAGGCGGAGGCGCATGCCATATTCGTTCAGAGTTTCCATGGGTTTTTTGAAAATGATGGATGCCATAACATCCATACAATGGATAAGCCAGAATATGCGTCGCACGGCCTCACGCTCAATTGATGCTTGGATGAATTCGGGAGAAGGGACGGGCGTGAGAGTGGGATAATCGGGCTGATACACGTTTAATTGTTCAACTAGTTGCATAGCGAGGTCTTTATTGCAATCAGCGTGTTAAAAAGGACCGAAGTGCAGGGACACGGACCATGGAATCGTGAATTGTAGGACATGTTTTCATCTTTTGTTCTTAGGTCATGAACTTGGAGGAGACATAATGCTTGAGCGGTTGCAAGATTGCGCTCACAAACAAGTCGTCCGGCACCGTCAAACATGAGAGACATTGCTTCCTGCGCGAAGCGTTTTCCCGCGAATCGAGAGGGGTTAGTACGAATGCGAGGCTGCTTTGATAGAGGAGCGGCCAGAGCACATACGGCATGGACAAGGTGTAGAGGGACCCGGTTGTGAGCAAGGTTAGCGGAAAATGTCGGTTTGTGAATGATAACTCGAGCAGGGTGACAGTGTGTGAAAAATACTTGAGAGAGAAAGAGAGAGAGAGGACAGGTGTGAGTAGGCAAGACAGGAGGGGTCCCGTAAGATACGTACAACTAGTCAGTTCACGAGTAAGTGAATGATCCAATTCGGGCGGTACGGGCCTGTCGATGGTACCTGCAATCGCAGGATCCATGACAGGGATAGGTATAGTGTTTGAGATATCTTCAGTAGGAACGGCATTCCCTCGTTCATTCCTAAACCTTTTCCGAGGGATGTTATTTTGAGAGAGGTTGGAATTTTGGGGTTTGAGTGCGTCTTCTTCAGAAATATCCCTTTCTTGCGGGGGTGGCAACGGGTTAGTGGAGGTCGAGGGTTGGAGAGTTCGCTGTTCGCTGTCTAGCCTCTCTGTTTTGAAGGGACGTGGTGCAGGTACTGGACGACCAGAAGCATCTGTATATGTGCATGATTTTGAAGCATAATAGCTGGCAAGAGAGAGATAAGGAAAGAGGAGGAAGGGTGAAATAAGACAGGTACCAGTTGCTGCATGGAGCTGAGAGAGAATAGATTAAGATTTTTTTTGATAATTTAAAAAGTCGGGGAGAACGAACCTGTACCGTCGCAACGGCGTTTGCTTTTATGACAGGCATCACAAGCCTTTCGGAAGAAAAAAGTTGGAGTATGGGGCTTGATATGAGAGTGGGAAAGAACGAACCTTTGCCAATCTTTTACGCTTTGGAGCTTTCATCTGGTTTTGGGAAGGATCAGGATTTTCTTCGTTTTCGAAGGAGGATGGGAGGAAGGAGGAAGAGGAAGAAGAGAGCTGAGAGGGGCGATAATGGTCCATGTGCAGGGGTGTTGCAGCAAGAACGCTTCAGACATGCACCGGCGATAGAGAGTGGTAACACAGATGCCGCCGGTCAGCCCATCCCATGCCGGTAATTGCCGCCACACCACCCCCTACCATCCCTGACTCCGGCGGCTCTCACAGAAAATATAATAAAGTATTCATACGCTATTAGTCTTGTAATATTCATAGAAACCGAAAGTTTTTGTTTCCTTCTCTCTTTCTTTCTTTTTTTCTTTCGTCTCTTGTCTGTTTTGTTATTTTGATCTTGACCCGCCGGCTCCTATCTCCCAGTCCCCAAGTCCGAGTGAGGCGGAACATCGGCTCCGTGCCGCAATACTACTCTGCACCTGCACAGACTTTTCTGACAATAGATATAATTAGTAAATCTATAAAGCTCTTTTGTAAGGAAGAATCCACTATGCCCGAACTAGGTATCTCACCTACCGCGCACTTTAGCAAAGAACACCATCGAAATGGCACATCCTGACACAAATCATCATCATCATCAGATCAATAATAGTGTATCTATGTACAACGCAGTTATATTACTGATATATTAGTTTTGATCCCGACTATTAACTCTGTCACAACAACAAACCAATTAAAGTTTACGGACAATGAGAATATTCACCCCGAGTCGGTCAGTGTGAAAAAAAAAAACCATGTCCTTCGACCATACAATACCATACATCGCGTCTGCTAAAAGCTGTGATGCAACGACAATCGTTTACAGTAAAGCCGCGGTGCACCTGTTTCAGGATGGTTTTTCTTTCTTAATAAATATCATAACCCCTTGCATCGACTTTGGTATCTGTCGTCAAATTTAGAGTACAAAAATGCCCTAATTCGGGATTTCATCTGCCGCGACTCTGGCAAGAACCTTTCGACTGGCACATCCTGACGCACATCATCAGATCAATCAGACACCACAGTCCGTTTACCTCATTCGACATACGGATTTATAAAGTGGCACCCCGAGAGCCACATCGGGCGTTTTCTGAGTAATACATACAAGTGTAAAAGTAGTATACAGATATCAGTCAAAGAGACCAAAGCCCATATCATCATCGGATTCCTCCTGCTCACGACGTTAGACAAAATCACGAGTGGAGAGAATGAAAAAGTTTGAATACAGACCTTCTCTTCAGCCTTCTCTTCCTTCTTTTCTTCAGCAGCTGCCGCAGGTGCAGCACCCCCAGATGAAGCAGCGGCTGCACCTCCACCACCTCCACCGGATGGAACAGAAGCGAGTTTAGATGATCCCTCACTGATCAGCTAAGATTAAAGACGCCCTTGGTCAATCGCTCAAACGGATAGTCAAATAAATACCTCATCAACGGACTTTCCTTTAAGCTCTGAAACTAGCGTCTTTAGGCGGCCTTCATCTGCTTCAATCCCTACAGTCCCAAGAAGTTTTGTGATGTCGGCTGCGGATGGGTCCGCATTGCCACCAATTTGGAGAAGGAGGTACGCAGCGATATGACGCATCTATTGGTCGTGGTAAAAACACATAAGAAACCGCAATGGCCATGAAAATACCTCACTTTTGGTTGTTCGGGAAAGGCGCAGAAAATTTATGGGTACGGTAGCCACAAATCACTGGAGGTATGGTCTTGATCAGTCTATGATTCTTGGAGTGGCCCCCATAGGAGAGACCAAGGACTCTAAGATACTATACTCACATTTAATCCGCAAAGGGAGGACTCGTGGATTCTATCCGAAAGTTTTGATTATAGCTAAAGGTAACATGACATCCAAGAGACCAGGTACTGTACAGTATTACGTGATATATTCACACAAGCCACAATCAACTGATTCATACTCCGCTGACTGTTGCAGCCTTGAACGACCAAGAAGTGACTTTTTGCCGAAGACGACGATTAACCATGGTGGGTGTTTTAACTGTCCAGCTATATCATGCCCCAATTGGGCTAATCTGTTCGGTTATTTAAAGGCAGATTCCAGTGTTACCGACCCTACAGTAGCTGCCGAGCTCAAAAAGAAGCGTACCTTCCGTACGTTTTCGTACCGGGGTGTTGAGCTTGACAAGCTTTTAGATATGGACAATGAAGATGTGCGTTCTCAGCATCTTTCTGTGAATTTCAAATTAAACAGCAGGACAGTTTGTTGATGTGCGTAGCTATCTATGAACTATCGAAATGGGGGAAGATCGTCGAACCTGTTAATTTGTTAGCTCGTTCACGCACGCGCCCGGCGTAGATTCCAGCGTGGTCTTAAACGTCGTCCCATGGGACTCATCAAAAAACTACGCAAAGCGAAAAAAGAGGCACCTCCAAATGAAAAACCTGCAGTCGTAAAGACCCATCTGCGGGACATGATCATCGTGCCTGAGATGATTGGCTCGGTGGTGGGCATCTATAACGGGAAGGTTCGTTGGTGCCAAGTTAGAAGGGAGGATTCGAATGGCTGAGGAAGTCTTGCTTATCTAGGTGTTTAACTCGGTGGAAATCAAGCCTGAAATGACTGGCCACTACCTTGGCGAGTTTTCTGTCTCGTATCATCCTGTTAAGCACGGTCGTCCTGGTGTGCGTATACTCCGTTGTGATCCTACATGATGACTATCTCACTGTTGTATGTTCCAGATTGGTGCAACACATTGTCAGTACAGACTGTATATGCCTCACTGCCACAACTAACTTTTCAAACTTTTTTTTTTTTTTTGCTTTGTTCAGCATCGCGGTTGTGAGTATTGTACTGTTTGTAACTTGTGCTTGGTGTTGATAACTCGCGGTAGCATCCCCCTCAAGTAAACCCTTCAATGAGTATGCAGTCTATGCAATTTTATATGTCTTAGCACATCACAGAAAAAATCTTTACATGCTCATGGCTGGATTTGAGATATCATATTGTTGAGTGACCGTTGAGTTTCCCACGTGCGCGTGATGCTACGCCAAGGTCCAAAACCCTAAGTTAGGAGTTTGCGCTGAAACCCACACCATCGTGTTGTTGGTGGTGGTTGAGATGGCAAGCAATCCTGTGGATCCTCTGCATACCCTACAAGCAGCTTTAAAAGTGCTGCCAAATTCAAAGGAACAGGCGAATTTACTTGCCAGTCTACGTGAACAACTTGAAAATGCACCAGCCCCGCTACCCATCCTCGTCGGTACCCTCATCGGTCTAATCGTAGATGCGGGTGATTCTTTGCTAAAGAAATGGGTCGTTGACATCCTCCATTTTGCTATTTGTCGCTCCAGCTTGACCATTGAGCAACGCACACAGAGTTAGTCTCAACCCATTCTGAGAGTGTTATAAGTTTTTGATTGGTGTTACACTTCTTTCCATCGGTTCTAGTCGCTCTTCAAGCGCTAGATATGCTTGCCCATCTTATTGAAGACACCAACGTTGCCATTGTCAAAGTAGTTATACAGACGTTAACTACAGTATATCCCTTGCTCTTCCGGTTCTTGTATGTTTTTACTCTCGACGCGAGGCTCACCCACCCCCCATGATTACTTAAACTATCATGTAGATGCACCAACCGCAACAAGACTGCTGTGTGGGATACTCTTGCAGCGTGCAAGTCCCAAATAATCGAGTTCCTCCGGGCTCCGAATGCTAGCACTGGTGTCAAGTTGTCTGCCATGAAGTTTGTTCAGAAGGTCGTCTTAGTTCAGACGAGGGGTGTTTCAGATCCTAGGGTGCGTTTGCATAACTTCAGTGTATCTATGGTGCCTTGTTGACCAACTGTATTCATACGCAGATGCGGAACGAAAACGATCCTAATCTCTCGTTTTGCCCCCTTGACCATCCATTTATCCCTGTCGCTCAGTTAGAACACGAAGGCAAAAAACATTTGGAATCGGTGATTACTACGCTTTATTCGAGCCAGTGAGTTGGCTATCAGATGTGTTCGCTAGGCTCTGCTGAATTGTATTTCAGAAATGTCGACATACTATCTGCCATGCTGAACAGCTGGGCCACCCTAACAAAACTACGGCCAACTATGGTTCCTCTAGTGGTGACAGCATTGAAACAATGGACACCAGCGGCTCTGATTGGACTTCCTGCGTCAAGCATCAAAAGCATAGAAAAATCCGTTCGGATTCTCTTAGTTCATCTTTCCAGGTAATTTATTGTCCCAAAGCCACGATATTCATTTTGAATCTGACACAGGATACCTTCGAACGTCTCATATGTCGCTCAAATCAATGAAGCTCTTGCTGTCCAAGCCGCACGTATGGAGAAAGCTATGATCGACGAGAAGAAGAGGAAACATGACGCAGATACACGAAAACGACCAATCACTGGTTCAACTGAGCCTGGGGATGCCAAACGGCCTAGATTGGAACCAGAACCAGTAAATGCACCCGCGGCAGCTACAACCAACAACCTGAGTTCTCTCGCATCATTCGACTTTACAACCCTTCCTGCCACGCTTATTACGGATCTCATCGTTGCCAATCTTGAAGCATTTTCTGAGTCAGCCCTGGTCGGACTTGTGCAAGCATACCGAGAGAGCCTTGGGCTGGGACTAACTACTGCACCGGTCGCGCCTGCGCCTGGCCTTACTCCCTCGATTCCTACGGGTCCGAGGAGGGTTGTTCAACTCCAAGCGGAAAACGATCATGCACGGTCTTATACACCTCAAGATGGACGTATCAAGCCGCCGCTTATTGCACCGGCAAATTCGACACCGCCCCCACCAGACATCGTGAAAAATGAGCCTATTGATCCATTACAAATGGATATCGATCAAGAAGAACTTGAATACGAGCCAGATCGTCTCAATAAAGAGGTTTCCATCTTTTGCTTTAGCACAGTCAGATATCTCACCGATTTGCGCTTTTCAGCTTTCCGGAGATGCCCCAGCCGAAACACTAGAGGTCGACATGACAGCTTTATCAACTGACCTGCGCCTAATAGACTTTAAATTGCCCCCTCCGCGAGAACTTGCCGACGATGAACGACCGCGACAACTTGGGAGTGTGATCAAGCGCATATGGGGTGGCGCAGAAGATTTAAAGTTCGGTGGTGAAGCATTACCAGTTGAGTCGACCCAGGCGGGCGGTCGGTCGGCAACAGAGATTTGGATGTTGCTCATCATCAGGATGATAACACGTGTGGCAGAGCCACCTCAGATAGAAGGCGAAGCCATGGACGTCGAAGGTGATGAGCATGACTTTTATCTGAGGCAGGATCAGCTGCGGCAGACCCTTTGCGATTATATCATGTCTGATTTTCCATCGAGGTAAGCTACATGCCGAGGTGACAACGGTGTACGCTTTCATATCTTACTTTACTTTATCAGGGTACGACTCGCTACAGCCTGGATGAACGAGGAATGGTACAATGATCAGCTAAGACTGGTGGAAGATGCTAACTGGGTAAGTATCTAGAAAGAGCCAATTCGTGGTTCTATTGTGAACTCTTTACCTTTACAGCGAACAAACTATGATACTTGGTTGAACCAAATCGTGGTATCATACCAGACACTCCTGGATGGCAAAGATCGGACGTTTTCGCGGTTTCTATTGGACCTACCCAATGTCCCTAGTGATGTGTTGAGCCTGTTGCGCGACCTTTGCACTGACTCTTCCAGGTAGGTCAACCCTTCGGCTCTAAACTACTAATATCATATATCTAACAGAATATTAGCCCTGACAGGATGCAAGTCGGCTTTAACACCCTACGCGGTCTCGTAGTTAACCGCCCCTCGATGAGAACAGACGCTTTGACAACTCTACTAGAACTTACAACTCATCCTGGTGCGTTGACACCTAGAGTTATGCCCGAACCTGGTCCGTTAATAATTTACCTAGAGAAGAGAACGAGAGGAGCAGCAATCAATACTGTGAAGCTCTGGATTCCGAATATTCAGCCTATGGACACGATGGTCCGCGAATTTGCGCTGCAGCTGCTTCGAAAACTTCAGTTACGCCCCATGAAGGAAGCGTCAAAAACTGAAAGCGATGTGACAACATCAAATAGGGAACCAGTGAACGCAATCACATCGGAATTTGAGGACAAACCCGACGTTTCTCAAAATGGCTATGATGATGACCATGTGAAAGAAAATATGGAAGATGGACAGCTCCCCTCAGACGATTTGGTTCATACCCCGTATCTTCCGGAACGAATCGAGCTTCCCGCAAAGACATCACAAGTTCTTCAACATCTGGAATTACTTTTCGCCCTTTCTGTGAAAGTTCCCGAATTCTTGGATGAGTGAGTGTGTTCTTAACATTTTTAATTTTTTTTGACTGACAGAACTAGAATATTTGCGGCCTATGGACAAATGGATGCCACAGTACAGGATGCCATTCAAGAACTGATTACAGCTCTTGTTCGGTCGCTTGGCTCTAGCCACGGAAAGCTTTTGACGTTAATGCGCACATGTCCACCAGGAGCCGAAAGTCTTGCACTCCGAGTTCTAACCATCTTCACTGAACATGGACGTCCGAGTACTCAGCTAGTGGCTTTAGTGAAAGCACTAATCAATGAACGAGACCTGGATGCACGATTCTTGATACCGATTATCGCAGAGATGGACAAGGTAAATAATTCTTTGAAACATCGATTTGATGGCTGATCATGCCTGATCTACACGCAGCCGGATATCATGCGGCATCTGCCTCGAATTGTTTCTATCCTTAACGGACAAGCCGAGCCAAAACAGTTGGTTCGTTCTGTCTTCAGCTCAGTCGTAACAACACCGCCCCAAACGTTCGGCAGCGTGACTTCGAATCTACCGCGCGTTCGACAAAGCGAGCTTCTCACACCTGCAGAACTTATGGTTCTCCTGCATGAATCCGAAAAGGAGATAGGTTTAAAAAGCGCGATTGAAGGTGCGATCCAGTATTTTGGTTTGAAATCAGTGTTCTCGGACTCATGCTGACCACAGCAATTGGCATCTGTTTTTCTATGACTGATGTCTTCCGCTCCGAAATTCTCGCAGTGGTGATGCAACAAATAATGGACGAACCCATCCTTCCCGTCTTGTTTCTTCGAACAGTAAGTTATATTTATATCACCTTATGTTGCGGTATCTCACGCGACTGCCTTACTAGGTGATCCAAGCGGTGACAACGTACAAGACTCTTGTTGGATTTGTGTCTACAACGTTGCTCTCACGACTGATTACGAAGAAAATCTGGACTAACCCACCGCTTTGGGAGGGGTTTATTCGCTGCGCGAAAGTGATTGCGCCTGCTAGCTTTGGAGCGCTATTACAGTTGCCAAAAGACCAGCTCCGTGAACTTGTTGATAAACAACCAAGTCTCAAGGCAGGCCTTCGGGATTTTGTGAACAAAAAGGGAACCAACAAGGCTCGCGTAGCCGGGTTTTTAGATATTTTTGGTGACCAAGATGAGGGCAATACTTCCACCCCACCTCCTGCGACCCAAGACAGCCTTAATTCACTCACAGAGATGGTAGTGGATTCAGCCGCCGCTTAAGCAGTAGTAATTTGCATAGTTAAACTTATATATATATCCAGCATTTGTATTGTAACATAGCTATACTCTCTACACTTCCATACAGTAATCGGATACCATTTTGGCTCGAGGCAATTGCATCATTAGCATGGAGATATTAAAGAAGAGATCTCATCATCCGATTACGCGAAGATCGCCATTCTCTACCAGCTGGATGGCCATGTTTTATTTGGGACCCCGCGACTGTTAACACAAATTTGACACACACACCAATCGCTCAAAAGACCTTAAAACACGACTTGGGCACCGCAGCACCCCATTTCAATCCCGAACGAAATGGTAGCTCATTCTCCAGTACACCGCAGCCCACATAGCCGCCGTCGCCGAAGCAGTTCCGCAAAGTCAAAAGGCAGACTTAGTAGACCAATATCGCCTGCCCAACCCCAGGGCGAATGGAACGTTGATCGAGGGAGATCAAGAGTTAGAAGGTCGTCCAACTCTTTCTCCGAGGAAAATTTGCGACGAAAGTACGTCCCCATGTTAACACACATAGCAACGGAGGTTAACACTCAAGTAAAGAGGTTATCACTCACTCCTGTCATCGTTTGGGAAGGTATTTCATGTAGAACGACGATGGAAATTGATCCGTGAGATGGGTTCCGGAGCGTATGGCGTCGTAATGTCCGTAAATTGCTGTCAAGGTCAGCCATTTAATTATTCACCTGAATCTACAGCTCTGCCGCGGATGAAATATCCGGAGAGACTGTGGCTATCAAACTTGTCACTCGTGTATTTGACAAAGTTCAGCTTGCCAAGCGCGCTCTCCGAGAAATTAGTTTATTACGCCACCTGGCCAACCACGAGAATATCACTGGATTAATCGACGTCGATGCAATATCACCAGATTTCAACGAGATGTGCGTAACGCCTTGACTGTGTTCTATTCGTAAGACTTAAATTCGTCAAGATATATATTCATGGAGGTATGCATTTCAAGTTATCGAGTCGAATGCAATGCTGACTCTTGTGTTTTGGAAGCCTATGGAAGGTGTGTTTTGCGTTAGTGTTGTTGAGTTTTATTGCCGTGGGGTTGAAATCGAGGGTGTACAGCTGATCTTCATCAAATCATCAAGTCTGGTCAGACTCTTACCAATGAACATGTACAATACTTTCTCTATCAGATTTTGCGAGGTTCGTCATCGTATCCCCACGACCTCTGCATCATGACCAGTGTCCCCACCCTATTAGGGATGAAATATGTTCACTCAGCTTCCGTCATTCATAGGGATCTGAAGCCAGGGAACCTCCTTGTGAATGCCGATTGCGAGCTCAAAATTTGTGATTTTGGGCTTAGCAGAGGATTCGATGCGTTGCCGGACGAAAACGCCGCTCATCTCACAGAATATGTTGCCACTAGATGGTACAGAGCGCCAGAGATTATGCTGGCGTTTCGGTAAGTTGGTCATACGAGTAACTGCCAACCTTCAATGAATTTTATGACTGTCTGTTTCAAGGCGATATAACACAGCTAGTTTGTCCCTTCTTCTCGCGCGTAATATCTAAATTTGGCTAAACGAACCCATCCAGTCGACGTTTGGTCAATAGGATGCATACTAGCTGAATTACTTCTTGGTAAACCTATATTCAAAGGAAAGGAGTAAGTATCGAATCTATCGCATTGCATGTTATCTGACTGCCAGCTCCAGCTATGGTTAGCAAACAAAATATCTATAGGATGTTCCTCTGATTAGTCTTTCGGCAGTTGATCAGTTGAACAAAGTGCTTGATGTACTTGGTACGTCACCATACCATTGAAACTACCGCTTTGTACTTCTTGGTGCACAGGCACCCCAGACGAAAAAGTCATCCAAAAAATTGGGAGTGAAAAGGCGAGTGATAAAAGGGGATCACGTTAAGTTAAACGGTGCTGATACTCTAAAGGCCCAAGTATATATTCGATCACTTCGCATCAAAAAAGCTGTTCCTTTACGCAAGATACTCCCTGCGGCTGATCCACAAGGTAACTTAGTATATTTCGAAAGCTAAACGAGACTCATAAGGGGAAACGGCTAGCTCTCGACCTTCTTGCCAAGATGTTGGAGTTCGATCCAAGTGATCGTATAACAGTTCCTCAGGCGCTCGAGCATAGTTGGTTGGCAGGCTACCATGATGAATCGGATGAGCCTGTATGCCCGCAAAAATTTGAAAAATGGCGAGAAATCGAGGAGCTCGAAAGTTTAGAGGACTTCCGGGTCGCGTTATGGAACGAAATTGAGGAATACCGCCAGGAAGTGAGAGGTATTTCGCCTGACACCCAACGTATAGATGCGCAGGCTTTGGAACGTTTCCCCAAAAACGACGACACAATCAACGAACCCACTGTCATAGTTCAAAACATGGACAAGGCACAAGATATTGAGGTCCATGACATATCACATGAGGATGGTCGCCAACTTGCGCGACTCTCTTCGAGCCCTGAGAACTATCTCCGTCAGAGTTCGACCCCGACTGATCCCGTCATCACATATGCGCGACGATCGAGCATCATGCAACCTTCACGCCAGAGTTCTACCTACAATTCACCGCTAGTATCTGCACAACATCCGACATTTTTAGAAGGTCCGACACACGCTGAACCTCGTCCAATAGGCTCAGGTAGTATCGTCTTCCCTAGTCAGAGCCAGCAAGGTTATGTTGTGCCTGCCCGGTCGCGTACTGGGTCCATGGCGGGAGGCGATGTCACACGGAAACTATTAAGGACGTTGTCCACTGTGTCTATTCACGAGAGCATGGAAGGAGTGATCCCCGGACTAGCAGGAGTGAAGCCAGTTAGAGAGCCTGTTGTAGAAAGCCAGCCTGGAGGTGCCGATGCGCCCCCTTCAGAAATACCCAAAGAGTTTGAGGATTCAGGCACAGAGGACGAGAACGAAAGGGGACATGGAAAATTTCAGCTTTGAATCAAATAGAAGTTCTTGTGATGCTATTCTCTATGACGGAGTAACGATAATGAAGTTCTGTGTGACTATTATATATGATTTGCTAGATTTACTTTCCTAAGACCTCTTTTATCCCTAAAAACGCCATGAGACGCCATCTCACAATAGGGGAGATAACTTACGATCAATAATATCTAAGTATGCAGTCGTTGCTGGACTGTCAGGGTATTCATCCAAAAAACTTACGCCGTAGTCTGCACTTTTTCCTATCCGAGGGTCAAGGGGGACGGAACCCAGAAGCTCGATTCCCATATCTTCCGCTAGTTTTTTAGCTCCTCCCGTACTCGGTTTGAATATTTGCGATTTCGTCTTGCAAGAAGGGCAAACAAAACCCGACATATTCTCCACCAGACCCAAAACCCTGATACCCACCTTTCTACAGAAGTCGATCTCCCGCCGTACATCTTGTATCGAGACCTCTTGTGGTGTTGTGATCACAACTGCTCCGTCAATTCCGCTGTTTTTTAGATACTGGACGATGCTGAGATGCTCGTCGGAGGTGCCAGGGGGGGTATCCACTACCAGATAGTCCAAGTCACCCCAATCGACATCCTTGAGGAATTGAGATATTAGGCCATTCTTCTTGGGCCCTCTCCACATAACCGCGTCTCGGGAGGATGGTAACATAAACCCCACTGACATCACTGAGAAATTATCTTGTACAAATACGGGGGACCATCCCAACGAGGATGCATGGACCTGCTCGTTGGCAACACCGAGGATGGTGGGAATAGAGGGTCCACAGATATCGACGTCCATAATGCCAACCTAGAAGATTTCTCTAATGAACGAAGATCTGACGAGGCATTTGATATGAAAGTTACTTGAGTACGATCGTCGGCGGCAAACGCCCAGCCAAGTTGGGCAGTGAATGTGGACTTGCCAACTCCGCCTTTTCCTGATAAAACTAAAATCTTCCTCTTTACGGTAGCCATCCTTTCAGTAATAAATGGTATTGAAGGATCTGGGCCTTTGTGTAGGCTGGAAGCGCAGGTTTCTTGATTTGGGCAGCCATTACAAGCATCTGACTTGCCTGCAAACTTGGACTCAGTTCCCTACGGTAGAGTGTAAGTTTTTTGCGACACCAATATACCCCAACGTACAGGGCAGTGCTCCGGAGCATTTATTGGTACTGACAAAGGGTTTGGGACCTCGAGCGGGGGTGGCACAACAATCATATCTGAGAGCAAGTCAATAGATCCGAGCCCCGATTCTTCAATTGGTAATCATTCTGTTTACTAAGAGGTATCGTGAGCACTTGGAAGCATTTTTCGTCCGTGTAGTACTGATAAATGAGGCAGGGAATGCGATAGATTACAAGTAACATGAATCAAAAAAAAGAGAGTAGAAAACGGATCAAGGATTGCGCTTTGAATGAAAGAATATATAATTGTACTGTAAAAATTGTAGTTACATCACGTTGGCTGCCGCACCGCCGATGGGTAACCGTTGGGATTAGGCGATAGATCGGCATTTGAACTCGCTGAGCCCAGATAAGAGGAAGGTAAAGGGATTGCAGGTGTTCCATTATTGCCGGGCTTAGATGCTGGCGGTCCAGACCATCCCTCTTGCACCCGAGATTGGTTCTGAGGAACCTGTGCGTGTGGAAGAGGCGGAGTACCATAGGAGGAGGAGGGCTGATAGGATATTGTTGAGATGTTCGATACTGGTGGAGGCCTGATCGTCCGCTCTGACTGTGAATATCCGATTGCTGGCCGTTCGGCGCCTG
The DNA here is from genome assembly GCA_900068965.1 of Calocybe gambosa. Classification (NCBI taxonomy): domain Eukaryota; kingdom Fungi; phylum Basidiomycota; class Agaricomycetes; order Agaricales; family Lyophyllaceae; genus Calocybe; species Calocybe gambosa. Next base: position 152,676 of record CEMU01569459.1, read on the forward strand.
AAGGGGTTTGCGTCTGAGAACGGCCGTTGACTGGTAGCGTTTGTGGACGTCCGTTTGCGCCTTTAAGCTTCATATAAGTATCGCATTTTTTCATGAATTCCTTGCCTGGCAGATCTAGAGAATTGGCAAAATACTCCTGGTCCTGAAGTATAGGCAGAAGTTCTTGAGGAACGGTAAAGAACTCATCCTGATTTTCCAGGAGATTAGTTACGACACGAAGGGCTCCAAACGTTTCATCTCGCATGGCATCTCGACCGCGAGCGTAGAGTATGCTCGGGCAAATTACAGTTGCCAGGTTGCCCAAATCCATCTTACTCCCCGTCTCAGCATCCATATGTGCAAAGGATGCCACCCATTTGAGGAAAACAAAAAGAACTTCCAAGGTATCACGATGGCTCTTAGGCAGAATGAGTGATACCATGTGCAGATACCTGTTCCGGTCCGAATCCGTATTAAGTGCTGTGGGGGCTCAGCGGTCAATATCTGGTAAGTAGGACGAGCGAACATACACTGAGTGGCAATAAATAGTCGATGCAGCTTAAAGGTCATCAGAGGGTCAGGCAGTTCTCGCAGGAACTTCTTGAGTAGGGCAGCAAGTTGGACAGGGTTGTCTTGGGTCAAGTCAACAGAAGATGGATCTCGATCAATAGCGTCGGTCAAGTCCCTCAATCTTCGAATGTTACCATTCTTTCTAAAAATTCCCTCGACCGACATATCTGAGAGAAGCGCGGAGTGAATATAGCACACTTTCAGTGATCACAACACCCACCCATTTGTTTCATTGCGGAGATAACATCGTCGATAAAACTTGGTACTCGTAATGTTTCCCGCGTAGCCCCAAGCAGCGAGTCCGAGCCTTCCTTTTCTACCAAGAGGTCAAGTGGTACGCCAAAAACACCTGTGCAGAGGAGGTTACGGGGATTAGTCAAAATATGAATTCAACCCACCCTTTTTCTTAATATTCTTCTTGTCACCTTTAAACAGCGTCTTCCAGAATCCGCTCTTCTTGGGCTCCACCAACTCCAGCAGCTCATCCAGATCGAGTTGGTCTTTCATAGGAGACTTTGAAAGAGCAAGAACAGCACAGTGCTTAACGATGGCCAACTCAAGCGCACTCAATTCAGCGATATAGGGTATAGAATTCTCACGGGGCAGCGACCGTTGCTGTTCTCGTGCTTGAGCTGCCTCCATGATCTGTGGTATATCGGCCAACGTAATTCCATCGTCCAGATCTGAAACTAAAGGATTCCCTTCTGCGGGTGAGTTCGGTGCGCTCTCATCGACTATCATAACTTCTGTGTTGTTCCGTGCAAAAGACGGTCGCAACCATTGGCCTTGAGCGTTAGCATCGGAGAGACTGCCTAGATACGGGGGAGCGGCTCTTTGAGATGGAGGTGTCGAATGTTGTGATCGAGTGTAAGGATGCTGCGATGATGGCTGTTGCTGATGTTGGACCTGGCCTTGCTGGCTCTGCTGGATTGGGGCCACCTGCGGGGTTGAGTGATGCTCTTGTGGCCGCTGAGATTGTATCGTTTCAGACGGGTGGACGGTTCTCCCAGTGGGACTTTCCACAATGGTAGACCTCTTGGGTAGCCGCGGTGTTGCGGATAGTTTACGATCCAAATGTACAGACTTCATACGCATAATGTCGGTGGAGTTGCGGTATGGATCCGAACTTTCAGGGGGCCGAGATTGATCGTGAGTAACTGCAACTATATGGCGAAAGAGAGATGTATGTGAGATTGTGACCGACAGAGGATACCTTAAGGGCGTACCTGGAGACAAGGGCACAACACCTTGCTTCTTGAGGAGGAGATACAGTCGTCGAAGAGCAACATTTAGTAAAAAAGCATACTGCTCTAGGCGCTGGACAGGTTGAAAACCATTTCGACATCCGCTGTGTGAATGGTCAGTACATAGGATTACGGTGGGCACCTCCCCAAAGGACGTTGTCTCCTTCCGAGATTCCACTTCGTAAACGAAAGCCCCGACATTGGCTGGTGGCCTTCGTGCAGTTGAGGGCTTGGGCGCCTGATCCTTTGTTATTTCTTTACTCTCCTTATCTTCGTTATGTTTGGGTACGAGCTCCTTCGGAAGGGGCACGGCAGCAATCTTTCCGCACTGGACACATTGGATACAGTGAGAGTGCCATCGCTGATAGGTACCGAGTCGTACGCAGTCCTCCTCCACCGTTAGATTACACTTTACGCAGAGATCTGAGGGCGGATTACTCGATGAGATTTTCGACGAGCCCTCTCTGAAAGGAGAGTCGCCAGCGTTTTCCGGTGCCAAACTACGAAAGCCGTACGTCACTGCCTGCGTCCCAAAGTTGCCTCCATTTCCGTTTGGAGACAGGACCTCCCCATTTTGACCTTTAATCATCCTCCTCGCTGCTGGATTAGCCCCTTGTACTGCAAGGAGATGTAGTTTATCGAGGAAAGATCCCATAGCCTCTCGTACAGAGTATTCTCGCTCCAGCTTCAGAGCACCAGTCAGTGCTATCCGTATCAGAATCTTCAAATAATGTGCCAAGCCGGTGACCAATGCAAGGAGTTCCTGCGTCATTCCTATCCGTCGAGATCCAGTTTCCTGTGTGTGCGACAGCAGAGTGAATAATTCAACCGTCTTACGGCAGAGCATTCGAGCTTCTCGGACATGAGACATCCCTATCCAATAGTTAGAATCTGGTATACATGGGATTGGCTGGTACGTACCCTTCATTGCTAGACGATAAAAATGGTATTCTAGATCATCTATGGCCGCAAAAAGCACTTCAACATGTAATATAAATTTCTCCGCCATACGGATCGCGTCTAAGTATTGCCCATTGCTGACTTGCCTAAGCATATCCGAGATACACGCAGCGCTGGACTCTTCGAAGGCCGATAGAACACTAATGAGAACATCTGAGCGTCACGCCACGGCTATTCATGATGGGTGCTTACGTCCATATCCGATACACCTGCTGCTCCATTCGTGCTTGTCTCTCCTTCAACGAGGTTGGTGTCTCACGCTTTTCTTCCTCGACGTAGGCCGGTTCTTCTGCCTCCTTGTCAAGGTCTACAGAGCTGGTCGGCCTTCGAGAAACAACTTTCACATTCCAGAACTAGAGAGAAAATCAGATACCAATTATTCAATAAAGCGTCTTGAAATACCTTGTTGATCATGTAACACTCTGGATGCCAGCATTCATCCCGCATGTTCCGGTTGATCTCGACAAACTGTTTGAGAATTGCACTGTTACATCCCACACACTTCGTCGCGAACCGGGTAGAATAGTGGAAATGACAGAAAACATCGCCCTCATGTTCATAATAAGAGTCTTGGGGGCCGAACAGCGTTGGACACAGCGAGCAAGTAAAGTGTTCCACGTGGAATTTTTTGTCTGGACAGAGAATTGAGCAATGAATTGATTGCTATACGAATTGAGCGCACTGCACGCTGTAATATAGCTTCCCCGAAGTGCCATATTGCATTTTGCACAAATTAGATTGAGACGCCTAAAGTAGTCGCGTTCGCAAAGGGGATGTTGCCGTCCATCAGATCCTTCTATTGGAAAGAACTTTGAAGCCACGACGTCTGCGCAGTCCTAAGCCAAAGTAAATTATTATCGAGAAAATATATGTTGGATCATACCATGCATTTGAAGCAGTTCAGGTGGAACACTGAACCCAATGCTCGTACAAATGGGCCTTGCATGACCTTACCACAAGCGGAGCAGTTACTGTGAAAAAAATAGGTGTCAGGAGCGATCAACTGATTGCAAAGAGTATAGCGGCCGCTTACGCCAAATTCAGGCTTGTAGAGGTAGACGAGGTTGTGGGTGGTGGTTTTCCCAAAAGAGAGTTGTTGGAAGAGTCAGAGTGAGCAGATGAAAGAGAGGAAACGCTAGTACGATGATCTAAAGCGCTAGAATGTCCTGAAGATGAAGGGATTTTGTGATTGCCAGATCCTACAGGTGTTGACGGCCTACTGCCCCGGGCTGCAGAGGGAGCATTTGGGGGCCGTGGCGAAGATCTAGTAAAAGAGCCAATATATCCATCATGATTCAAATCTTCGCTCCTTGCATGGGGGATATAATTGTTTGCTATGAGATTACGATCTGGTTCGGTGCTGCTATTCAAAGTTGCTGCTCTTGTTGGAACATTTGGACGGTCCGGATGGCGGGAGCCACTTGTCATAGAGCCTAAAGGAGGTGAACGAACCTGATGATAGGCTTGTGTTGGGGATTTGACTGGCTCTGATTCCAGAGTGTGCTCGAGAGCTGCAGGATTCTGAGTATATTGCTGGCCAGTCCATGAAGGCACATTTCGAGACGACTCCTGTGATTTGCTCATGTCTTCAAGCGAAGAAATGACTTGGGTTGGGCTGTTGGCAAAACTGAAGCCGGTCAGAGGGACGGTGAGCAGGTGAACGTCGGCGGCCTCCCCTCAAAGATCGTCACAACTCCATGCACTAGCGTGACACTGCGTGACACTATTTCACTTGCTTCCCATGTATACAATATATAACGCGCATTAGCTACTATACAATTTTGCCATTGAGTTAGCATACGTTGTAGACAGATCTTGAGATATGAGTGCGGCAAGCGTAAAAGATGACTCCAAGTGACATACATCAGAAAAGCAATCGGCCAAATGAAGCAAAAAATCATCATAATAGATCAGACCACCTACCACCATCTGGCATATTGACCAGGACTAGTCGAAAAACCTGGACTGTCGTAAAGTAATGATCCTCTGCCCTTCCCAAACAGTCCAGCTGGAGAGTCACCGGCACTTGTGCCCATCCGATTCAGTTCCTCGTCCAGCAACGCCCCCGGGTCATGCGGATCGAAAATGGAGCGAGAGTTAGGTGTTCGGAAAGGTGAAAATACCCCACCACCACCCACTGGTGTCCGGAATGGTGATTCGTTCTGGTTGGTGGGGAATACCAACCGACGAGGAGTAACAGGCGCTGTAACAGGCGCCCCGGAGCTGATCACGCGCCTCCGAGGAGTCTTATTTAGGTCTGATTGTCGGGCACCGGGCTCATCCTCATCATCAGCCTCCGGATGCAAAGCTGCCGGGTTGACACCCTTCGATGATAATGGCGTGCGTACGGAAGATACAGGTAATTGTTGTGTACGCCGAGGTGGTGTGGAGGGGATGGGTGTTGCTGGACGTTCTGAGTTACTCGGCTTTCTCATAGATAGCTTTGACGCTTTGGTCAATTGAGATGCAGCCTTGCGATTTAGGGTAGGAGACTCGGGAAGAGGCGGTAATGTACTTTTCTAGAACATGACATCAGTATGGATAGCAGAATGGCGTGTGTTTAGCCTACATTGAACTTCTTTTTCTCTGGAGTTTTGTTGAACTTGGGACGCCCCAGCAGCGACGAATCTTCCTCATCTGATGATGGGTGTGCACCATCAAAATCAAGTTGGATCCCTGGACGTGATACCTTCTCGGGAGTTCTGGATTTTCTGGTGACTTTGGGGTCCCCTTGTTCATCCTCACCACCGATGGTCATGAACTCGTCTAGGTAAACTTCGTTGGCAACAGATTTCACGCTCGCCAAATCACTCGACGCCACGGGAGGACTTGAAGAACTACGATTCGGTGTAAGTTCGGGAAGGCTTGAAGACGTGGATAACAAAGCAGGTGCAGAACACGGGTCTAATTGGGACGTAGTAGGTGTGGTAATGACTGCCTGGTTCCCACCGTGTTCTAAGTCCATCTCTATCTGCGAATCCGCACTTAAAGGTGCCACAGACGACGACGAAGCATCCATCGACGAAATTACGTTATAACCCGCGGGTAGAGGAGGAAATATGACGCCAGCAGGAAGAGGCTGGTTTTGCATACAGCTCTCATAATAGGGTTGATGGTGCGATGCAGGACGGATTGGTGGGAATAACGGATGTATGGCCACTGTAGCAGAAGTATATGGCGCAGTTGATGTAGATTCTTGGCTGTAGAAGTCCTTCCTAAGACGCTTGACCCTTCTCTCCTCCGCTCCAACATCTGAATCAATACGTTTTCTGCTCCTGCCTCTACCCTTTGAGCTCTCTCTGACAGTATCGTTTTTCATCATATCTTTGCAGAACTGCTTCCTAAAGCCTCCCCCTTCGAAACATTCCAGATCCTCATCCCAAATGGCCCATTGTGTACGCCCGAGAGATCGCTCCCTGACAACTTTCCGAAAACAGACTGTGGTGCTAAGAACATGCCTGATACTATTCATCCATGTCGTCTCTCCGCGTTTGAAGTGAGGGTATACAATTGTGATCCAGTCATAGATTTCTTGTAGTGTGAGTCTATGCTCCGGTGACGAAAGGATAGCTTGCCCCACCAGTGCCGCATAGGATAGATCTGGCTTTTCGGAAGAGTATGGACCAGGTGGTAAAGTATAGGGCAGGCTTTCATATTCATCCTCTTCTGGAGGAGGTCCCATAGGACCAGGGGACGAGACCAGATTCACGACCAGCCGATGAGGAGTGCCGACAGGAGAAGACCCTAACAGGGGCGAAGATGGAGGTAAAGGTGAGTTTTCCGGCCTCATAGCGAAAGCATATGTCCGCTGGTTCCTAGGCGTTACAGGAAGAGCGGGTGGATTGGTTTGTGACTCCAAGAGCGTGATATCGGGTATCGAGCGGTCGGCACATGGAAACTGATATCCGGGTGGTGATGGTGGTGATGGTGGTGGTGCGGAGAGATGAACTGGTGTACCGACGTTCATTGTACTTGGGTCCTTGGAAATGTCAGCTTACTGGAAATTCCATGTCTCTATCACAATACCTTGTATGATCGAGAGTGGGGAACGCCACCCAAAATTGTATGGTCTCTGTAGTACTTGCTCCGCTGTGGAGTTTCAGGCAAAGCAGAAGCGGTTTTATCCTTTAAGTGGCAATCAGTTACGGTGATGTCTATGACGCGTCAATAAAATCTACAAACTTTAGATGATGCGCAGTCCCCAGTTTTCTGACTTTCATCATGAGAAACGCGTACTTCGACGCGTGAATCCATAAAAGAATCGAGGTTTACCCCATTTTGTGACGCGTTGATTGGCGACGATGGAAGTGCCCATGATATTTTTCGGTCCCTCTCCCGCTTTTCCTTCCTTTCTCTCTTATTCTGTCGCCGTTGGCGCTCGATGACCATTTCCATGCTGTTATAATGACGAAGAGGAGGTCCATCAACATGCTCAGACTTTATGGGTGTAACAGGAGGAGAGTCGGCTCGGAAGGTATACGAGCCCGCACGAGACCTCGAGCGTGTAGACGAGGACGCTGTACTGATTGGCTTAGGGGTTGATCTGACATCGGCGGGTAAAAGGCGTCTTTGAGCAGTCCTTTTATCGAGAGCGCGTTGATAGTTTGCGTTGTCCGCTGTCAGAAATTGACGCATTTGGTAGCTATGCTTCTCTAGGTCTTCGCGAGTAAGCCCCAGCGTTCTGAGCAACTGAGATATAGGCGATTCTTGTGGGTCGGCCATGACGAGGACGACAGCAGTTAAGCTAAGGCCACCACAGAGAGAATTGACTTGGGAAATGATGGTAGAGCGATTCTTAGTATACACAGAAAATGTTATTATAAACAGACAAACGAGAAGCTCAAAACAGAGAGAAAGTAAGCGGGGGAGGACAAACTGAAAAAGGAACGAGACGCGTCTGAAATTGGTTCAGGTCATCGGCCTTTTCCGAGATTCCGAAACCCATGGCCATCACTATAGTACTGTATATTAAACATCGTATACCATCACTCCTCGACATCATCGGATTTAGGGCTGAAATTCTAAACAGAATTCAAGGTCAGGGAATGGCAGTTACCACCGAGTTACGCACCTTCCTCATCTAACAGCGTCTGCTCCTCCAAGCAGGCCCAGATAAACTCCATCACGACAAGATGTCGCCGTTTAGGCCTTAAGAGATGAGTTAACTCATATTAAACAAAAATCAGAAGGATCTACTTAGAAGTACGCTTCATCAATTCGAGGCGTCTACTGTCGTCGCGTTTATCTATGATGACATGGGTCAACTTGGGTTCATCAAGCTCCGCAATCCCACCCCCGTTTTCTATTATCTTCTTGGAAATATCATCAAAACTTGTGTCGTCAGTGACATAGACTCATGAACCATTGGTCAACCTAGCTACACTCACGTTTCGCTAATCTCTTGTTCACGCTTGGTTTTGATGCTCATACCATTTTTGCGGGCATTCTCTGGCGAATCGAGATAAAAGACCCTTGATAAGCGATTAGAAACCCAAAACGATTGAAAGTTTTCGAAAGACGCACAAATGCTTGAAGATGAGGGTTTGATCATATTCCATCGCGCTCTCGCTCTCGCCCATCTTGACATCCGCATCTGGTAGCTGTTTTCGCTAAGCGATTGCTAAGAGATCATCTCAAAGAGTGTTCACCGGAGAAGTTGCTTCTGTCCTTGGCTCTCCGACTCTGAACCAGCCGTCCTCATCCCCTACATCCTCGTTGTCAGAGTCAGCCTCAGTCGTCGAGTCGGCTTCAATTCTATCTCCTTCATTCGCATGAGCATTCTCTATCTTGAACCACTCAGCAAATGCTGGATCGATGACTTCATCAGCCTGTTCTTCCTTCACTTGAGCCACAGGGGACGGCGACCTCTTGTGTGTTACCGATGTTTCAGGTAGCGTTGGTTTCGCTTGTAGTGCATCTACATCTTCTACGGTGTAATCTTCGGCCTGAATACGAGCATCGCTTGCATGGAAAAAGTACCTACATGCTCCAAGTTAGTGATGTTTGTGTGGTACATTTTAAACTTACTTCTGTGCAAGAGGTGCAAGATGTCCAAGCTCGATAGAATCGGTCACCCATTCTGGCTTGAGCACATCGTAGGTCCCTTTGTCGATCAACAGTTTGAGGTCATAAGCTAAATCGAGAGATCACTCTAATGACATGTATGTTTATGACAATGACATACGCGTAATATTACCGCCGTATATAACGACGACCTGTGGCTGGTTCGTAGCAATTTGAGCGCAAGTACCACCATTGGCGTATATCCTGTGAGATAAGTTACGATGCTTCTTTTTTCTTTCGAAATGTAACATGGACGGACAGCTGCATCAATTCTTTCTTGTCTTGGTCGCCCGTTCGCGATTTTGGATCGGACATGACCACTTCTCATTATCTTAGCATCCTATTAAAGCTACAGGAAAATGACACACCGAATTTGTAACCATCAAAAAGGCTACTTTCGACCTTTACATCCTTAAATTTAGGTCCACGATACTCTGGAAGCATGGTAGCCTACAATTTTGAAATGAATTTGCGAAGATATGAGTATAGCGATGCAAACACCTTCTTAGCGACTGTCTTGCGTTTTTTTGTCGCTGTGCTGCAGATCGGATTTATAGCATTGTCAATCCCAGATGGAAACACACACACCTTGTGTTACTTTCCATTTTCCTCTTCTTCTCTGACTTCATGGCCTCCAGTACAGCTGAGAAAGCTAGTAAGCTAGAAGAGAAGTAAGGAAGAAATGATGCTGTACCTGTGGCCGTCATACAATCCGCGATGCTGAGATCATCACGGATGGACAAGGCACGGGGGAAGCGCATAGTAAAATTCATGTGATATCCATCTATTTGAATGAAGAAAGGAGTCATTGGCGATGCAAGCAGAACGTCCTACCGGAAGGAACAATCTCGGCGGCTTTGATTCTCAAGATGAATGAGCTGATAGCTGAATTTAGTAGAGAAGTCGAAAAGCTGCATTATACTAACTCTTCGGGCTCGAGATATAAGTCGCCCTTGTCGTCTGAGGTCCCTTTGGCTGTCAACAAAAAACCCGGAGGGTGCATAGAGTCCCAAACTTTCCAAGGCTTAGACCGAATCCAGTTATAGTCACCATACGATAGACCTGATCCTATACGAACGAAAGTACTATATCTGGACAAGATTTCAGCCGAAATATTGTACCTTTCCGAGGAGCTAAGAACTAACTTGGGTTCGTCATCCTCATCGTACGTATGGCGATCATCAAGGACGGCGCATACGAGCGTAGAGACTCCACTGCCGCGTCTAGCGCTACCATAGTATCCACCTATTAAACTTGAGGCCAAACAAACAGCTACGAGACAAGATAAATACTGACCGACGACTAGGAGATCAGCCGTTTCACCCATGTTATCCTAATGGTTGTTTGCACAAATCTGCCGTCATTAAACAGAACGCTTACCATATACTCGGGCTTGACCTTGAAATGACTGGGTCACCAGGAGTGCCATTTATACAAACTGTGCGCCCCACCTTGACCCAATCCATATTTCTCCCGTTAAGAACATATTTTGACAGCGGGTGTTTGAGTACGAGGCCTTCACCTCTGGAGGCCAATACCTCATTCATTCGCTCCCGAACATCCTTTGCCGTTTTACCTTTATATTCGGTAGCGAACTCGACACGCCCTGGAACCACTTTCAGACAGCTATGCAGGTTTTTCTTCCGGAATGAGGTCGAACGGTGGAGCAACGACTGGCCATTAAGGTACAAAAGATCAAAAACCTTGACTGGGTAATATTAGAAATGAGTCAACATTCCTGGTAGCGGATACATACAACATGGACGAGGGCTTTGTACTTTCTTCGATGTGTCTAGAAAGTACAGTGAGTGCTCAAATAAAGATAGGTAACACAATCGCCTGGCCTAGTGCTGCCGTCTTCAGAGTTCCAAAAGGGAGGTTCCGTTCCGAGACAGGGTCCCAGACGAGCATTTCACCGTCGAGGATGACACTGTTAAAAATTTCGGGACCTGGGATGTTAGAAAAGCAACAGAAACTTGCTCATCAATACGTGGGTCAAATGCTGCATCAATGAATGGAGTCAAACTTCCAGTACCAACGTGCTTCCCATACAAGTAGGTATAGTCTTTCCCCTTTCTAGTGAGAGATCGGACGCTGAGTTGAGAACTAGAAATAAAAACACCGACCTAGAGCAGTAGAAGTACTCATTGCCTCTCTTGTGTAACTGTATCCTCTCGCCGTCCAGTTTTTCCTCAATAAAAAACTCAGAACCACCCATCTCGCGAATGGAGTCTTCAATTTTCTTGGTCGGTCTTTTACACAACATAGGGGCAAATGCATGGAAAAGCTGGACAGTCTTGTCCTGTAAAGGGTCGGTCATCAACATCCTGCTCCAGTGTTATGTGGTACATACCTCCGCACCCAACCGGTAAGACTGATCCCAGAGCTCCCAAGCAACCTTCTTGAGATCAGAACAAGTGTTATAGAGATCCTGAGCATCTGGATGAAATACAGAAAACACTGTTGTTTCTTTGACAGATATGGTCATGTCTTCCAACCCAACTCAGCCACAGCTGATAAATATAGACCAAAAAACATTTAAACACCTTTCAGAATGATACGCACAATCCATCGCTGTTCTTCAGGCGTGGAACGGTTGTATATCCGTTGTAAAATTTTAGACTGAACTTCCCTGGATTACGTTTAGAATAGATCGAAGTCCTATTAGCAGACCATACTGCTTGCCCATATTTTTTGATATTTCATCGAGGATGTCATTCAATTCATCAATGGAGAGTGAGCCTTCAATCACTGAGGACCTCTTGTTGACAACCTCGTATAGGACTGTAGGGAAGTCACCGGATGAAGCCTGTTTATTCATACTTAATCTGGATAATAATACCATTGACGAGATAAAAAGTAATACGTCTCGTTCTGTAGGCTTTTTCCAGTTTAGCAGACGAATAGAGTCTGGATCTTTGAGTCCCAGCGGTATTAACTTGATGTAGGTTTTAGCTAGATTTTTTTCTTTTAATCCGTAGACTGCACGTTCCCTGTCTTTCTAAATAAAAGGATAAAGCATCGCCTTCCAAGGCGCAGACACATACGCACCTGTGGTAGAATCAGCCGCAGAACTGGATATAAGTCATATCCTTTCTCATTACGCCAATGCTAGTCGCTAAAATGTTAAATTAAACCGTCGAAAAGTCTAAAATCATACGCTAAACCAAGCATCAAGTAACTTCTTTCTCCGATCCTGCTTTCGTTCGCCTTGAAGCCTCAAAAACAAACCAACGAGCACTGAGAACGGCGCACTGCCCATGTTTAGAGGTGGCACTGGACCATCATGTTGGTTGTCGGCCTGAGGGCTCGGGCCTGAAGAGTTAGGCACTGAGGATGGTGCTGGAGTGGGCTGCATCATCTCTAATT